>JAQFXU010002747.1:0-19167 GCA_034693705.1 Spatulosminthurus flaviceps
CCCTACACTACACATAAATAATATAATCAAACTATAGCCTCTGTTTAGTAACGTTTTTACCTTTGCATTTGGCACTAAGAAATTAAAAAATTCACCAGTCTATAGTATTTAATAGTACTTGTTACATTATTACTATTACATACATAGAATGATTGTGAGAAAAAAAACTTACCTCCCAACCACTGAATACTAATTGGGGTAGGGCAAGGCCAGAAGTTTGCCGGCGAACTTCATTGGCAAAATCAAAGCTCTCAACGACGGGTAATAAGGCTGTAACTTCAAACATTGTCGAGCCCTCTTGTAAATCCCCATGAAGAATCCGACCACCTCTTTTCCCCAGAACTGCATACAATTTACCTGCAAATAATGAATACAAAAGAAAATGATATTTAAAAAAAATTACAAAATTATTACCTATCGACTCCCAAGATTAATAGCAATGATTATAACCAAAAGAAGTCACGACTCTAAAAATTGTAAATTCCACAAGTCTCACTCACTCTCGCAGAGATATGAGATTACCAAATATGTATGCATATAATGTATTTACCTACCTAACCCACACAACGTTGCTTTTACGCAGAAGAATGAATAAGCCAATAGATTACGTAAAAAAGAACATTTTATCATACAATCATATGAAAATACCCTTAGCCACATATAATATAACAATTAACCACAAATAATTGAATGTGGTAAATTAATTTTTGCACCTGCACCAATTACTTTAATGTCATAATTGTTAATTGCAGGTGCTCAGATTATGTGTAAAAGGTCACAGGTTATAACAATGTGCCAAAAATAATTAGATATTTTCTATAGGAAGGTACACACAAAAAAATAGCCACACCAAAAAACACATTTACACTCTATATAACCTCTCATCAGTACTTAATTTCATAAACATGGAAAAAATACACACTCATTCAATTTCCAACTCAAGCTGTAGTAGTTGTAGTAGTAAACAACAGCCATATGGGCCCAAGGGTAAATGGAATTAAGAGTTTTTAAGAGTAAATCAAAAAATAACTTCCCAACCCACACCATATCCTATCAAGTAAAAGTATTTATGTATGTATATATATATCGTGGAAAAAAATTCCTGGTAAAAATACATACAAATCCATACTTCACAGGTGACGACAAGCTGTCTACAAGTTTCAAGAAAAATTCAATTTGGGGAAAATTCAATTCCCTCTCTCTCTCTCTTTCTCTCTTTTGCTGCTACACACAAACACATCTGCGTTTCTCATTATTACTACTACCTACAAGCTTTTTTTTAATTATATGCGTTAAGTCAGTATGAGGGCACACCTGTTGTTATGGAATCTTCTATCACTATCTAAACTACCTTTATTATTACCTGAGCCTTATACCGTCAATTCTAAAGTACTCACTACCCATCCAAATCCTTTTTTTTTCACAAATTTTTCCACATCGACGAGATATTTACAAATTAAAAATTCATTCATATTTTCCCCAAAATGCACTACTAAAATATCTTGGGTATGTCCATATGTACTCCAATGCTAAAAAAATAACTTGATTTTTCCAAAAAAATTTCGTTATTTATGGTCCGATTTCTATTTCCATTGAGCACTGGAAAAAAATTATTGGACAATTTTTAAAACCATGGCTAAGGATTTTTCTTATGTGTGCATAAATCTTAAAACCCACAGGTAATTTAAGCTTGACGGTATCTCACAAAAATTCCACTAACTAGCCACGACAAGAAGTGGTCTATTGAATATATTTTAGCACTTATTTGAATACAATATTATATATATATATACGCATTTCTATACGCATAACTATCCTACTATACTTACTATACTAGAACTTGTCCAGAGAGAGAGAGAGAATCAAGTAAAAGAAAAAGAAGAAGAAGAAGGTAAGTACAAGGAAATAAATCCACATGAAACTCATTGAATTTCCACGAAAGCAATTAATATTGCATTAAGTCAAAAACTTTTTCACCATAAAGGATAAAGATTCATTGTGTTTGTGTTGTATATGAAGGTGCTCTCTTCTGATTGTAAATGCATATGTGTACACCTGTGCAGCCCCAAGACTCATCAATGGTTCACCATGCCATGAACTGCCACACCTGAAAGTAATTGCCTCATATCATTTCAAACACTGTATAATTTAAATGACTTTGGTTCCATTTGCTCATTCTTTGTCGTCCTCTTCTTCTTCTTCTACATCTCCTTCCCTCATCAATTACCTTTTCTTATGTAAGATCATCAAAGGAGCAATTTTCAAAAAAATCCAGTCCCACCAACCATGCAAGTAACTAGAAATTTCCCTATATCCACAACATAGCAAATCCCCCAACAATCATGTCAACAGCTTCTATTGTAATATTCATTACCTTTAGAAATTATACGTTAACCAATCCAAAGATTTTTTTTCTTCTCAGCTTACTTCAACTTCGATTTTTTTCAAAATAGTACATAGGGATACAAGTTTTGCTAGGAATTCTACAAACCTTTAAGTTTGTATAAAATTTCTCTACTAGCAAAATACTAATACTACCTGCTTTTTTTCTCTCCAAAGAATTTCATAGCAAAATACTACAAGTTTTTTATTATAGTACAAGGAATTCCTTTGGTAACAAATTAACTTGAAAGGAAATTTACAATAATTTTCCTCTCATCTATGTACTACAACCAGTCAACAACCTGCCTGCACACGGACTAATTAAATTACCAAAGACTAACTCTCCGAAATCCCAACCCCTTTCCACTAATAATTCCATGCTCCCAAAAAAAAATCTCCCTCCACACAAACACACTCAGAACCAACTCCGCTACTACACGAAAGAGAGAAAGGCTCCAGAACGAAACCAACCACGCAGTTCCAATGAAAAACAAGTTAGCCCATAAATCTAGATCTGACAGTGAGATAAAAGGATGCTACAAATCCCAAAAAATCAACTCAGGTAGCAGTTACTAAACTCAATTGACTTTATAGACTTGAAATCAACGAGTTAGAGGGAGACCACAAAAATCTTAAGTACTCGTAATATAGGAACGAACACATACAAAGAGACGGACGGTCACTCCCTTACACAACAAGCATCAGTGCCATGTGTCAATATATATGTATACGCGCACATACACAAGATAATACCAGTACCAGATCAAAGTTCTTACATTCGCCCATCTTATCACTAGCAAGAGCAAAGTCGCAAGACTAACGCCAGTTTCCTTGTACTTCATCTATCCCTCCCTACTAAAAATGCATATTATCTATACGATACACGTCTATGTAAATCCAATACCTATAAAATATAGTCCAGAAAAAAAGTGTACAAAAAACTACAATTTACGATTACAGGATAATTTAATTCGGTAGGTTTTTACATTACCATTAACATTTAGCTTTCAAAAGAGAAAATAAAACTTGAGCTTTTGCTCCTATGCCTGGAACATTGGGTGCAGCTTTTTTTCTAACCTCTCTCTCTCTACCTTTTATGTACTTTTCAGATAACATACTATAGAACGACTGAATCTTAAGTAAACACCAAACCCCGATCTTCCCTGTAGTCAAATGTATATAAGTACAATCATCATCATCTTCTGAAAAAAACATGTCTCCAGCTATACACAGAGCAGGGACATTATATATATAGCCTATATATACTAACAAGTTCTAAATCTTCACATCATAGAGTACAGAGATTCAAGTAACATTGTTCCGCACTCACATGTCTCTAGAAGAAGAAAAAAACACAAAGGTATAATTAACAGGGGACGGCAATGACAAAACCCTAGTAGTCCTTGCCTAATTTCCTACCATCAGCTTCATTTCACCTCGTACTTTACTCACTCACTTTACTGTGTCTGTCTCCTCAAGCTCAAGCTCTCCCTGTCCCAATAATAATAACATACAGAAGAGAAAAAAAGCCATACTTTAATTTCTTTCCAGCTTCTAAACCAGGGTTAGTTGAACGTACCCCTCATAATCACCACCCTTCCTTTAAAAGATGATGCCCACTTTTACTACTAGCTACGTTTTTCTAACAACTTACAATTAAAAATCATTGGGTAAAGTTACTCGTACATGTATGTACATATGTACAAGGGATGGATTAGAGATACTTTTCCGTACATATGAGATCAAACTTGAGACAACCAGTAGTGACCATATCGACCCTGTACTTAAGAAAGGGCAAAGAAGCTAGAAAATCTCTAAACGCTTTTCTCCCTCCTCCGCTCTGCTTCTACGATGCTGGAGAAATATATAAAATCCTCAACCTGCACCACAGATCTGGTCATTAATCAATAGCAAATTACTACCATGGTGTAGGATCCCAACATACTTTCATTAGTACAAAAGTTTCCAAACTTCTTCAATGTCTTTTCTCCCTACTGTTCCCTAAAAACTCTCAGCAACCTTGTAATATGTACATATGTGCATTATACATACACACGCACAATGTGTATGTGCATATGCCCATGTCTTCCTTACTTTCATACACACAAATACTTTCCTAGACAGACACAGTATCTTTCCTTTTCCTTCCACAACTAAAAGTAAGTAAGTACGAGGACGATTTTTCCAGCAACATATAACAAAGTCGTTGAGAGAGAGAGAGAGAGAGAGAGTGAGTGAGAAAGAGCAAAAGTATAAATCAAGAAGGGAGCCCTTCGTCCACTTTTTTATACTTTACAGCTGGTTCACCATTGAACAACAAGACAAGAGGTAACCACAAAACACCACAATGTGATCAACTTGAAACAAGGCTAAAGTCCACTCATGAGCTATCTTCATGCAAACCTACATGTAAGTTACACATACCATATTCTCACAGATCCATTTATGCTTCTCCATAAGGCAACATATAGTATTTTTTGAAAGAGGGAAAAATTAGAAAACCCTGAAATTTATGAGCCACATTTTAAATCTTCCGTATCTACATTACTAGACACTACATCCAAGTACACATTCATAAATAGACTTCCTATACATATATCGTTTCTAAAAAATCCTTCTTTATTTACATTTTAGTCTCCATCCTTATGCCTTCTAGTACAACACCCTAGGATATTTCTAGTGCATTATAGTCTCCAGCATCTTCTCCATCGTTTTGTAACCCTTGACTCCTCAAATTATCCTTCCAAGTACAAGTATGTATCCACTGTAGTACTTCACAACCAAGCTTTCCATAAACCCAGTAAGTCCCCTCTTCCAACTAAAACTATACCATAGAAATAAATCACTAGGAAGGCAGGAGAAGCTAAGTGAGACAAAATTGAGCCTTTTAATTACACAAGTTATTACTCATGTCAAAGGGACATTAATGCATTCAAAAATAACTGTACTTTCAAATGACTACTCAGCATATAAAACATGCTCCCCGAAACCACTGTAATTTCTCAAGATAAAAAAAATCATCCAAAAAGAATAAAGTAAGTACCAGCTAAAGCTTTCCTCCTAGAAATCACCAGGTGAAGCTACTTTAACTACATAAAGCATTTTCATTTTCGCACCTGCTGCTGATTCTCATGGTTTTCCAAAAAGGGTGTTCCCTCACTCTCCATACAACAACAAGACGTTATCAAGAAGTAAGAGAGAGAGAAAGAAAGAAAGAAAGATTTTTCCTTGAAGCTCTACAAACCAGAAGACAGGGCACAGCTGTGTGTCCCAAAACCAAAAAGAACAAACTATATATACAAACCACGTTATAATCAGGGTTCCTTCCGTGTGAATCCAAGGACTTATTATCAAATGTACATATTATCCTACCACTACTCACTACTCCTACCTTTTCCTCAAGTTCACAAGGCACAAGGTTGAAGTGTACATTTTCCCTATCCTTCAACACTTGACTACATATGGGACCACGTTAGTCCTAACTAGAGTCAGCAGTAGTACTACTACAACTGGAGGATTTCTTCCTCACATTTCCACCATCATCATCATCATCACCACCACCAAAAAAGATAACCTCAGAGTTGTTACACAGTTCTAGCATGAGTAATAGGAAAGGAAGTAAGGAAGATGGAATGGTAGAAGGAGCAAAGGGTACGGTGCTGAGTTAGTCAGACTGGATAGAGTTAACAGCTGACACACCAACTTTTACCTTATACATGTCAGTAGCTGATGTATGCCCCTATTGCCCCTTATACGAAAAACTTTTTTTTTCTTCAATCAAAACTTACTACAGCTAGAAAGAAACTACTACAACTGTAAGAAAAGTACCAGTAGTTAAGGGTCTCACTCTCTCTCACACACACAAACACACATCTCATCTCATCATCTGTCTCTTCACGTCTTCACTTTACATATCTATACATATATATATAGATACAGACGACAGATACAGAAGAAAAAACCAACGGTTCTTAACTCTTATCATGCTTCACCCAAAAAAAACTCTAGCCTGTTAATATATACTACTCTTTTTACAAAGGTCTTATAAATATATTATTACATACACTCAAACCCTGCCTACCTATACATGTCTTTTACATACAGCTACATATACAGATAATGCTCCTACGTGCATGTAAGCATCATGACATTAATAATGTGAGTCGAATTAGTTGTTTCAAAACTTGTAAGCTCTTACGCGTCGAAAAATCATGAGGCGTACCAAAAAGGACAGGTTTACATCTCCTATGAGCAATATAAGTACCCTGAGGTCGGAGAAGGCTCTGGTTTAACTATCACTTCCAAAAAGCAAAGTTCATATATATTTACATATAGCTATACATACAATAAGGGATGATGGTTCCAGGAGCAAATCATGCAGGAGAAAAAATTAAAATGTGTGTGTGAGAGAGAGAGAAAAAAAATACAGTAGCCGTGTAGTAGTAATAGTAAATAGTAGTGTAGTAGGGTTAATAAAAATCTCAAGTACCTCCATCCATGTACACAATCATAAAATACGAGCCTCTTTACCTACACACACACACACACACACACACACAATCCTTCCACACGCTTGTACTACACAGTCACATATATGAGAAGATTTCAATATATAAAACATAAACGCTCCTCTTTCCATACACAAGGGCTGGGTACTCTACTACATCAAGGGTACATATAATAATACATGTTTCATTATACCGCTCAATGTAGTAATATGTCCTACCCACTATATGTATATAATGTGGTAGTAACAAACAAAAAAGTTAGTGTCATATAATAATATTGTTGGAAGTTAGTTGCTAAGAGAGAGAGAGAGAGAGAGATTGAAAAAAAGGGGAAAAAGTCAAGGAGTGAGCGAACGGCAGGCAACAGGTGGGTAGGAGGAGTAAAGTTGACGTGAGTTGAGGCAAAGATTAAACTTATCTCTGAAATAGCTATTATGAATCTCTAGTTTCCTCACATAAAAAAATTAACCAGCTACTGTGTTACGATCCAGAGAAATAAAAGGTACAAAAGCTCTCGTACTCCCAGCCTCACTCAGTCCATCCATCCACATACTCAAAAGTCAACCATGGACCAAAGTCTCTACCAATACAAATCCCAAATTCAAACAGTAGCCTTTACAATACATGCACACGTAGTACATAAATGTACATACGTGTACTTTTTATAAAACCATTAACAACTTTTTCATATAGGATTAATACACACCCCTAACAAAAAGAGCTACACAAAATTACATATACATGTAGGAAATCTCAGGGTACTAAAACCTTCCATCCTCAGGGGTCTATTTCCTTCCTACAATTATGCATGCAGCCAGAGGAGCAGCAACAGCAGCAGCATCTCCATCTTCTAACCATCCTTGATTCTTAAGTAAGATTGCTCGGAAATACCCTGTTCCATGTTCAAACAATTTTTACATACAAATACATATGGGTGCTTACATTTACTTCCTAAAATGTACATTAAACTTTCTACTCTGTATACAAGATTTTTTTTACACCAGCCTCTTTATATACACCAACTATTATGTACCAAGGACCCAAAACTCTATGAGCTCCTTCAACTTCCTACAGTACATACAATCATTAGGTTCATAAGCCAGGGTCAGAAATAGTCAGAATCAATAAGTTTCTCTCTTGTCATTTCACAAATGAAAGCTCATGTCTTTTACTTATATCTCTTGAACTGCTCGTGAAAAAAAACCTCCATTAATTCCTTTTATAACTGGATAAATATTTTACACCTTCAAACTGCTAACTATTACGATAAACTCACAAGTCTCTACAAAAACACATTTCTCTGCGTAACAAAACTCTAGAAGAACGAGATTACATTTGCATACTATAGAGTGAGAAATTGACAAATACTATAAGAAACATTACCATATATGTACCCATAACATTGCACCCGTATACGCGTCAATCCAAGCTTACTCACTACATACATTTTAAATGTGAGGGAGACTCAAAGAAGGGAACAATACAAATTCACTCACCCCTTCCGCACACACACACACATACACTCACACACACACACCTGAATTCATTCATGAATTCACATTGTATTTCGTGTATTCATTCATAAAACTTGCTCTCTTGCTCAAAGTCCACTTACTTAGAAAGACTCAACCCTCTCTACGTTCACTACACATAAGAATAATACTCACACTTGTCTTTTTCTAAATATATGTATATCTACGTATGGATATCAAAAAAAGGAGAGAGAGAGATACATTACCGTAATGATATTCGAAGAAACCCCATGGGTCCATTTCCCAATAATAAGTCCACTTACAATAGTAACTTATACATGCTACTCATTTACGTACCTCCTTCAGAGAATTTTTATTCCCTCCAAAAAATTTTCCACAATCTTAGTTAATACTTTTTTTAATCAATTCAAAAACTCTTTTTCCTCAAACCATACCATTTTTCTCCCTATCTATAGTCATCCCTACACTCTATACACATACCAAAATTATACACACACGTAAACTTTTACTACCCCGCCACGGCAAGTTTGACTTTTGATCTCGCCTCTCTATCTCTACCTACACAACAACTGAAATACAGAAATCTACATATGCATTGGAAACAGGCCGGTCGGTAGCATAGTAACAACTGAATCTGTATTCAGTTAACGTTTGTAGAACTTCGTAATAAGTTAAGACTCGCATCAAGACCAAGAAGATGAAGTCCATGAAGATGAGGATAAAGAATAAAAAGAAGAGGAGCAATGGCAGGTACCAAGCCCCTTGTAAAATTTTCTACACATTCTTCCCTTTTAAATTACTCCACACACACACATACACTCATTCATTAAAATATTATTATTTCACCTTCAAATATACGTATATATTATACCACCGCTTTTTCCATCTCCTCATACACGCTCCAAAACTCTCTCAAATCTATTCCACTTCAATTTCACCGTCTCTGCCTTGCCTACCCCTACAAACCGAATTTCTCCATTACAATAATATCCATTCTTGAAAAATACCACAAATTCCTTCAATTTACTCAAGCATAGCTAATAATACACAGAAATTTAATTAAACCTTTATTTTTCGAATGTACTCTAATGCACCACAAGGTTCACGTAAAATTCTCTTTTCCAGTAGAAAGTGAAGAGGAGAGTAAAAATAGAATCCGTCACTTTTCATTTCATTTCAAAAGCTATATAAACTAAATAAGAATCCCATGAATACAAATACCATTCAGAACAATTACATAGAAACTCAGAATACACACACATTACACTTCCATAAAAGAGAATCCAATATAATCTTGAGATGAACATCTAAGATAACATACAAGATTTTACCTCACTATTATAATACATCTATAGAAATGAGAAAACTACCCAAAAGTCAACTTGTCCATCAAAAGTAATTTGACTGGAGAATTATTATGTAGTACTCATGGAGAGAAAGGGAGAGCTGGACAAAAAGACCCAGACAATCAGTTCATAGAAATAGCATGTACACGTACATTCTACTTGATTCTACATAGACCTACATAAATGTCTATACATAACATTAGACTATAGAAACCAAGTCCAAAATAACAATGACCCTCAGACACTCGACAAACTAAGGAAATCCACGACGACCTATCTATCTATACTATACGCACTAAATGTAAGTCAGAGTACATATACAAGCAACCAAACCACAGTCATCAAAATCCACCAGACCATTCATTCATTTTTATCTCTTCCCTGTCCATTTTGCTTCCACATCAACGGTTCGTTCCACCGTTCCTCTCTCCTCGTATCTGTATAACCCACTCCATACTTACATTTACAACATACATACAAACTCCCTAAAATATGTACATCCCCCAAAAAATTACTAACACACGGTTCCCCTTATAACTACACACACACATTACATATTACCAGCAAAGACAAGCACACAAAGTCCTCCATTATGACACTACACATACGCATTTCATGTTTGTTTACAGAAGGTCTGTCAATAAGTCATGCGTTGGACAATTCCAGTACAGGTGTTGGGAGTTTCGACCCTTGCTGAGACGAAGAATAACTCTGGACAAATAGTTTGCTTTCGTTTGTTCCTTACTTGACTTTTAGTTTCCAAATCTACCAATCTCTCCTCATTCAAAATGTATACGAGAAGAGCAAGAGAGAGAGAGACAACTCAGCCTCTTTCTAACATACATTTTCCAGGATTCTCTTGTTCATTATTCTCATACATACACGTAGCTCAGAGACCTACACACCTTACACAGACATAGAGTACATCCTAAAATACAAATATAAGCTGAAAATGAGCAAACCATGGTGTTAAGTACCTCAGGTTTCTCCAATTATTACCAAACTTTTACACACACCCCTCAAATATCCCTCCAAAAGTCATACAATCAGTCTAAAAGCTCTGAAGTTTTCTTATAAATACTCTAGCTCTCTCTCAACTTACAAACACTTCCTTTAAAATATCCCATGTATCCTATAGTTTTGACACTACACACCATATGGGTTCGTAGTATCTGAATATTCTCCACATCAAAACATCAACTTATCTTTTGCTCCCAAAATTACATACATACTTGCTCTCTATATGTTTTTACTTGTCTTACAAAAATCCTATAATCCCAATATAGTACGTAGATTTTCTATAGCCTAAAACCTTTTAAGGATAATCTTGCAAAATAAGAAGCTTCTACAATTCTTTCATTCTTACCTCATGCACATACATATTTATAGATACATACATACATACATATGGTAAGCTACAATGCACCTACTACTTCCACATGGAGCCTTAGCTTTTCACTTCAATTACTCCACGGAATAAAATTCGTTTCAATCTTAATTCCTTCCATGTATTTATATAAATCTACCTACACGTACGTTTTTTACAGATAACTTTTAAAGGATCTCTTTAACAAATAGTCTCTACCTCTTTATCCTCCAAATATACATATATAGTGACGCAAGGGACAAAAATGGAATAAAAGATAAAAAGAAGCCTTAAAAAACTTGACAATGTCACGACACGTAGTATGAGAGTGTAGTAGAGTAACGTGAGGAGAGAAGAATTGACACACGGCTTCAGTCAGCTCATCTCCAATACAACGCTTCCCAGTCCATCGCCTTTTTATCCATAAATACACAAAGAGAGGAGAGAGAGGGAAAGCACACAGTCCTGATATAGTCTATTTAGACAGAGAGCAGGTGCGTCCAACCAAATCAATGGATTAACTATTTCTTTCTAATCCAGATACAGATACTACATGTAGCTCCTAACAATCCAATGTAATCCTCCTTTGCCACCACCATCCCTTCATCATATACATAGCTCCCACACAAATACCTCTATATTTACCTTAAGTCAATAAAACGCATCCCCAAATTCTAAATACAATTTCTATGCTCATCTTCCATTGGAATTCCTTCAATAAATTTAAATATTACAACAAAAATAAAAACATTTCTCAACCATTAAAAATCCCCCCTTTCAACAAAACTCACTTTGGCTATTTACAATAAACAAAAAAAAATGAAGAAACAAGAAAAATCCCTCCCCATCATATCGTGACTCGTACCACCACGAACGAAGGAGACTCAACTTTAAAAAAATCTAAATGTAAAAAGCAAACGTCAGAAAAAAAATTGACATCGATACAATCAATCTTCCAAGCAAAATCTATAGCCTCGTCAGTCAGTCGATAATAATTATTTCAATATAAAGTAACTTTCTTACATATCCAAAACCAAAAGTTTCTCATATCATGCTATTTTTATATTTAATCATGTAATGTGAGTCCAGTGTACACGCAAGAAAGAGAGAAGGGAAGGTTGTTTAGAGTTGTGTGGCTGGAGAGTGGAGAGCGAGAGAGAGAGAGAGAAGAAAAAAATCCTGAACAATAAGGTAAAAATGAATGATGCTCCAAGCCAACTATTACATTCACATCCAGCATAGCTAGTCAAGTCGTCTTTTTTTCTCCTCTGGTCCGAAAAACCAGAGCAAGATAAAGATAAGACCATGCACGTATCATCATCACGTGGCGTCATTTCCACTTCATCAGCCACAAGTAAAATGACCATCCAGAAAATACATTCAGCATTTTACCTCCTCCTAACAACAAATATACCAAACTATCTTTAAAAAATCCTTTCCCATCCAACCCTTCCTAATACATATCTCATAAACACACACATACACATAGTCTCACACACGATAGCAAACAAAGCAACAACACTAGGAGCAACAACCACCAAAATGAAGATAAGTAGTTCCAAAGAACGCTATTGTCCTCCCTAAAATACATAGATATGTACATCCACTTACATAACACACCATCACCCAATAAGCAAATACTCTAATAACACAAATGCTAAAAAAAACCAAGCTCTAACTCAGTCTAACTAGTTCTACAAGCTACTTCAAACAATGTAAAGTTCCAGCATCATTCATCCTTTAAAAACGGCAATTCCCATTCCTCCAATGAACTCATAAAAATATACTAGACGAAAACTACTTCAAGAAAGAACACATACAGTTAAAATATATTCCATACCCGAATTTTCATAATAATTATTCTCCACTTCCATTTCCACTACTGCACTGGGAAGAAGGAGGTTCACAAAAAAATACAGTAGTCACTTTTTTAACGTGTCTCCCTTGATTCCTTAAACGAAAAAAAGGAAGCATTTCCTACTATATAGCACCTTTCGCTACTACTTCCAACATTACGTGAGCATTGACTGTCAAATTATGTGCGGGTCAGTCAATGTTCTAATAATATGATACCTAAAACATGACATGGGGAAAAAAGAGCTGTGGAAAAGACCGAAAGTCGAGTGAGAAAAAAAGGAATAAACCGCCTTCACTTTTAACTTCCCAGCATCATCAGGGAAACATTTTTTTCTAACCTGCCTTTAGTATAGTAAGCTCATGTATTTTCGTCTCTCTGCATATGTGTTTTGTGTGTGTGTGTGTGCGCGTGTTTTTGAACGTGAGAGTATTACAGGGTCCAAGGTGTAAGTAAATGCACACCTTGCATGGTTAAGCTAAATAGACAAGCCTGGTTCCAACTTAATGGAACACATTGCGAGCTTCCGAATCCCATGAAAATGGGATATGATTTTATTGTTATGAGGCTTTCACAGGCGTAAAAGTCTTTAAAAGAAACTATAATGGTAAGTTTATTTTGAGATTTTCTCACTACTCCAAAATCCAACGTATGTACATACACAGATAAATATACCCACATGAACCAACCATAAGTATGGAACCCATTACCTCCTTCTAATAAGTATCTAGCAGAGTTGTAGGAGAGAGAGAGAGAGAGAAAATAAGACCACAAGTGTGCAATATCTATAATAACATCCGTGCCCGTTCTAATAAGCAATAGTAGTTATTTTTTCCAAGGCAAGCACAAGTTATCCCTTCTCATAAAATATTATTGGCTTCTGTTCTATTCCTTTTTTTACCCAGGCATAGTTACATACTCTTCCACGTTTTTACATTTGAATATTCCCCCTCCCCCAATTCCACTGGGAAAATCATCAGCTCATTTTATTTAGATTTATTACTTACTAGAGCTCAATGATAATAATAATAAGTCTACACACCAAGGAAATGTTACATACTAAAATTAATTATATCCAGATTTCATCCTCAAATACTAACTAACTAAGCACAAAAACAAGAATTATTTCTTGAGGAAATTCATAATTATTTACGATCATTTACATGCACATTACCCCACACATGTATTGGTCCTTATGTGTATACATATACAGGCGCCTTAAATACAACCACTTATGACACAAAGAATTAGCACCCGCCTTTCCTCCTCCAAAATTATTCCTGTTTCCCATAGTCATAACAATATAACAAATCCCTACTTAATCAGCTCCATAATAAGTTTCCATCATAAATAATCCTTCTTACTTTATACACTAATCCTAAATAATGTGAATTATGCAACGTGCACATAACACATAAAATCACCAATCACACCATCTCCAAGGAACTTACGTACACTTCACATAGCAAAAGCATAATATCAATGTAGAACTTTCTTAAATGCGAAAATTGCATTACTCATTTTTTTTAAAAGGCCACAAAGTTTATCTCTAAAAGCATGCCATTTGATGCATATTCATGCCGCTCATAGTAACTAACTGCTAAAAAACTGCTCAAAAGTACAACAAGGCTTTTCTCTATAAAGAGAAAATGCCATATTCATGCATGTTCTGGAGATGAATGATGCTTTTTTTTTCATGTGAGAAAATTTAATTCAATTAAAAACTACATCAAATTCCACACCCCGATACCATTTATAAATATATAAACAAACGTAACCAAGCTTCCTCTTTAACAAACAAATTTAACACGAAATCCTTTTATCAGATGACCTACGCTCACACATTCACCCACCCTCTTTCATTTTGACGCATACAAACTATACATACCATATCGCTTCTCAAACTGGTACTAAACTTTATCAAACTTGTGGGTACACTTACTGATAAATCATCATCACCTTGACGCAAAACACAACTCAGCGGTACGTCTTTACATTTTTCTTACATAAGTAAAAAAAAAAAAAAAAAAGAGTAACAACTTTTATGCATTGCAACATCCACTTAAATATCCACAATAACAGCTTACAATTATTGCGCATTTTATCATGTAGCAAATTTTACCAGGGAAACAAACAAACCTACCTACGTAGAAAGTCAGCACTTTTCTTTTTGCACACACACGGAAAAGTTGTGCAAAACCTTTACAATCTCTTTCCTCACTTCCTCCTCCTTCCAAAGAAACATCATTATGAACCACACTAAAAGGCCAAGGATAAAATTTTCCCTTACATTACAATATCAATACCATATCTATACTCACCATGCATGATAAATTATACTAAAGTGATCAATCTACATCGCCATTCACCTGCACCATTCTCTCTCTCTCTGCCTATGAATCATATATTAGAAAGAACCGTACGAAAATTTATTTGAAAAAAAGAAAGAAATTCAAAGCCCATCAAAAGACAGAACCTTTCTATAGCTATAGTTAAGGATATTAGAGGAGAAGGAAGGAAGAACAAGTATTATTACATCACACGAACAAACCACCTCTCAAATCCAGGAGCACATCTGACTCACAAAAAAAGAAGGACTCGCCTTTTCAAAACCCTAACATATCTTTCACATATGCACTACGTCGTCGTCCAAACTATTGAAAAAGGAGTAGACACCAAAACCTTACCTCCAACTTCCCTCACAGAGAAAGAAGAAGACAAACTGTACAAGAAGCAGGAGGAGGAGGAGAAGAGGAGAATAAAATTGACGAAAACTAGATGAAATAACAAGTGATCAAGTAGAGAGAGAGAGAGAAGCATACAGAGAGTTAAAGAAGAGGAAATTTTTTTTTCATTCATAAACTCCTACTCACATTTACTCTTACTACCTTCCTCCTCATCTTTCCATACATATACTATACGATGAACAGAAGACGAGCATTGTACAAGATCCACACTTTCCTTCAACGGTTAAATACAATAAACCTTCCTTTTCCGTCCACAAGTTTCTACACTCTTGTGCACAGACAGAGCTAAAGAAAGAAGAGAGAGAGAGAGAGAGACAGCGAGGGAAAAAGGTGATTCTTCAGGTACAACACGCTCCTCTTCCAATTCATATTCTACCTATATGCACATTCCACTATAGTCCCTACAAAAATAAAACATTACATAAGAAACGAACGACCTCTTCGTCTTTACATATGACATATATATATATTATATCTCTTACCCAACAAACCTTCCATAAGGCACATGTCCCTTGTAGACACACTCAAAAATTACTACTACCTTAACAGTATTCATATATGGAGGAATACTATAGGGAAAAAACTATAAGTCCAACTTATTTATTTACATGTTCCATATATAACTATACTTTTACTACCATGTAAACTTTTTCATGACTCACAATCAGTCATGAGACCATTTACTCAACATGTCTACGTACATATGTATTTACGTCAAGACAGACTTATGCATACAATAATAGGTCTAGAGTCTAAAATTATATAAGAAATATATCCCGAAGGCCCACATTGCGTGCATATACTACCACAGTGGTCATCACTAGACCTCAATAACATTCATAATTGCTACTACTTTCTGGCCATTAAACAAATATACACGTCCTTTTTCCCTCACGGAAACGGAATCCTAACCACCGTGCCAATAATCATTAAAACCTTCTCCCAATCCGATCAACCTTCATCAATTATTCCTCCAGGCCTTCCCTTTCTTCATAGGATAATCACTCAACTTCAATGTATGTATATGAGTACCTCTATCAATTCCCCTATTTATATACATAGTCTATAGTCAAAACAGAGACTGTCCAGTCACTGGAATAGCACGTGAGATTTGCAATAAACACACAATTACATATTCACATATGAGTCATCATATACATTTTCCCACATACAATGCAATGTAAAAGTTATTATAAGATTTCTATTTATAGCCATAGATTTATTTGACAGAAAAAAAATTTACCATTATCATGCAAACAAATGCCTATTCATATCCACACGAAAGGACTATACCCGCTTTCCTCTCACAAAAATCTTACTAGCCTTTTTCCTCTATTTTTACTTACACATCAGTTACTGACATTTTGGTGAATTTTTACTGGCACATCATGTAATGGCATTTTGCTGAATTTTTATTGACACATCATTTAATGGGACTTTGCTTAATTTTTATTGACACATCATTTATATTGGTATTTTGCTGAATTTTTACTCTCAGAAAATATCCCCCAACATTATTTGTACGCACATGTACAGAAATGAACGAGAACTTGCATATTTAAATTCCCCACCACAAATCCAACATCCGGCAACTATTCCCGTATGCTCTAGAAAAGGATTTAAATCTTCCACACTAATAACCTTTTATGCAGGACACATTAAATAAATAGAGTGAAGAGCTTCTTTCCATATATAGATAGTGTAACGCTTCGAACAAAATGAGTACTCGTGAATTCTACTAATGACCAAGACTGGGTGCTACCTCTAACTCACAATACACACAAGTACATACCCATTCATCCACGCACATATGTACCTATTAGTACATTATGACTGCTGGTCACCATAACATGTAAATCATATCTCCCATATGTACATATATTTATCCGCAACCTTACAACTCCACATTTAATTCACTAACCTTCCTATATACCTCCCCATGCAAGCTCATCTTCTTCTTGTTTACCTTCCTCTTACATAAGAAGATAAAATGTAAAGCTCAATGTACATATTTATTTCTACAGAATATGACACGCAGATAAAAAAAACGAGTATACGCACAATTCCACCCATAGTCAAACCTTTTTATACTCGGACACACAGACACACACTAAAATCCAAGTCATTCACATGACATACACACACTTTGTTACTTCAATCCATACAATATATAGCTACTCAAAGATAACAAGTACTAGTAGAGTAACTCTATAAGGTAGACCCTTGGAAGGAGTAGAGAGAGAGAGAGAGAAAAGAAAGAAAAAGAGAAGAGCGAGGAGAGTAAAGTGCTTGGCAGGAGAGTTGACGGTTATCGTGCTATAGTAACTGAGCCGGTCCTCGAGTTTTCATTCAGTTTTCTGGTGGAAACCTCCTCGACAACATCACCACGTGCTCTTCAAAAAGCTCCTCTCAATTTTTCCACTCATCCATTACTCTTACTACTACATACTATACAAACTACTCCATTACCATTCAAAAAAGTTAAATAATATACACATTATTAAATATCCCCGTATATTTCTTTTCCAAAATCATTCCTACACAATCTTAAAAATACAAAGCCCAAAAATATTCCACATAAAAACCTCTACTACTAAAAATTATCAAGTTTCATAGAGAATATTTCTCTCACTAGCGAATTCCCAGCCCTCGGACAATCCTTGCAACCGCAAGAACCTCTGGTCCATAACCATAAAATTCCCGAAAACAAGTGTATTTTTAAACAAGCGTGTGAATCTACGCAGAAAAATAGGAAAATCCCTTCGAATTGGTGAGAAAAATCCAGAACCATAACTTCTCTCCACAAGTGAATTCAAAAAAACCTCACAAGAGATATTTTCTCACTCCATGCTCTTCACCAAAAAATTTCTGCCAACTATATAGCTATATAGTTACTTATACGTGAAATATTATTTAAAAGCAACGGGGAGAAAAAAACTAAAAAGATTTCCAACTCCTTGTCACTTATTCTTATATGTGACCACCTTCATAAGAAGAAGAAGAAAAAAATTCACCGGACGTGGTTTTTTTCCACTTCAAACATTGATCTTACTTATGAATACATACAACTGTTTACTTATTAACTAAAGGTGAACTCTCTCAGAAAGTATACGAAAAAAAGGGGAAAAAAGAGTAAACATCCTCCGTGTTGATTCTTCTGTGCCTATATACATACAATAAATTGTGTATAAATAAAAATATATATCTATAGCCCAAACGTCCTCGTTCCCTAAGAATGGACCAAAAATGAATTGGCTTTTTCAACAAAGTGTGACCACAGGAACGTCAACGTACATTTCCGCATTTTTTATCCTATTCCTTGCACAACTCCAGCCTCACAGTGGGTCCACAGACGCATTTCATATATTTCACCACCGTTCTTCATCCGCCGCATCCTCCACAACAGCTACCCTCCATCCTGGAAATCTTCCACATAGAGTCATATATGCAAACGGGGTAAGATTTTTTTT
>JAQFXU010002748.1:0-19165 GCA_034693705.1 Spatulosminthurus flaviceps
GACGGACGAAATTTCATTAAAATCGGAGCAGCCATTCTATGCGAGGCTAAAAACTTTCCGAATTTCCCTCGTACTTGCGTCAAATAAATATTATATATGTATAACCGGAAACCACAAGGGTTAAAGCAGCAGGATTCTAGTAGAAGCGTATTTTTGTAGCCGAAGACGTAAGCGAAAGGTTTTGATGAAAGAGAAATTCAAAGTGTTCCTTTTTAAAAATCATTGAAGTAATTATGCTGACAAGCAAACGATGATAAGTACATTTTTTTTTTGTCACCTCCCTGAACCATGGTTTCAAATGCTGCTTTTATTGATATTTATAACGTAGGTATTTTGATTAAATTTTTGGAGTTTTCGTTAAAATGAGATAATTTTTAGGGCTTAAACAGACTTCAAGCGTCCCCCACTTTAAGCAAAATTTGTTTTGGACGAATATAGTACCCTTAGTTGAGTGTAAACCCGCGAAATAGCTATGGTTCATAAGAAATGTCACCTTGAAATTTCCACTTTAATGCCACGCTTGCTGGAAAAAAACCATTTCATAAAAGTAATACTTAAATCGATGTGTTAAATCCCATTTAAAAAGGTAAGAACTGGAGGTTCAATAATTTGTTTCCAATATCAAAGGATGAATCTACAGATGAAAGACGAACCAACCGTTGCTTATATTAAAGTATGTAATTATAAGTATTTAAAAACAATAAAACCACGATTCAGAGAGTGACACCAAAGTATGTTTGCTTGTGAGTAACTGGTTACCGCAGGAAATCCAAAATTATCATGAGCTCCAATGAAAAACATTAATTCCTAGGATTTGTGTCATACTCCATGATATTTCAGATACATTCCATTGATTTTCATACCAATAGTAAAAAAACCGTAATTTCCATTGAGCAAATTCTTAAAATCCGACAGCCACTTGAAAACATTAAAATAGTAGATTCAATTATACATGAGATACTGACGGGCTTAGAAAGGCTTAGCCCCCAGCCACGTCAAAGGAAAGACTGGTTACGTCCTTTGACTTGAGCACAGTACGGTGTAAGTAAAGCAGGGCTTAAAATCCAAACTCGTCGGTGGTTACGAAGATTCCGTGTAAAGAATATCAAGTGAAGATCCACTCCCTTAAAATAATTGGTACCATATTGAATTACTTGGAAATTATACCAAGCTCTACTTCTTAATGCTAGGAAATAATGGCGGGAAAAACTAATTTGAGAGGACGGGAAAAATGCTGTCAATAAAAGCTCTCCCCCGTCGTCCTCTCCACACTCCTCTCCTTGTGAGGAAGAGCCGAGAAATTAAATTTAATTACATGTAATTACACTCCAATAGAGAAAGGGAACAATCCCCATTTAAACTCCTCATCCGTCAAATGCCCTTGAAAATTGTTACACAGTAAGGGAGGAGAAGAATTCCCAACGAAATTCTCTCCTCTTTCTCTCTCATCCTTCCCAAACAACACAACTTTCACCATATAAAGACAAGTGCTTGTAATTTATTTGCAAATGTAGACACTACACATTCTCTCTCTCTCTTTCTCTCTGAATAAGACAGAGCGTTTGGAATCGCAGAGGTTGCCAAAAAACCTCGAGACCTAGAGAGAATTAGGAAGAGTGAGTTAAAAGTCCAGTGTGTGTTTTCCTATGTGTTTGTGTGTGTGCAAAGGGCAAGTGGAGGCTCATCAATCCTCCTTCTCTCTTTTGGCGAAGCCCCACGCAGTTTCTCACCCTAATCTCTCATTCTCCTCCAGCTACCAGTCAAATAGCCAATCAAAGCATGGAACCCCGCTCAAGAAATGAGGTCATGCCTCTCAACGTCATTCCATTTTTGAATCTACACGAGAATCGATATTTTCCCGCGGATTTTCATCCCCCCCCCCCCCAAAAAAATTACATTTTTTTTCCCTTTAAAAATCGCTTTGTTTACTCATAAATATAAAATTCCTACCTCTCAAGAATTTTTCCTTCGCTTGTATTTACCTCACAAGGAGACAAATTTTGTAAGCAAAGAATAACCCTACGCTCTGTTTTTTTGGCAAGGAATATGAACCATTTACTAGAGGAAGAGCTTTAGATAAGGGAATGTAGAACAGTTGTGAATTTTTCCCTTGAAAATTATTTAAGGAAGTTTCAAAAATAGAATGGCTTTTATCTCATCCGGCCGCATTCTCCACAATAGTCATGCCTCTCATTCTTGCTCTCCAGGGATGAGAAAAATTGGAGTGAGCCCTCAACTCAACTTTGAATTACCTTCTTTTGAAAACATTTTCCCTCCCACCACTACTTTCTCCTCTACAAAAGATACGCTATTTTCCCTCCCTTTTGAACACACAAGTAGGTATATGTATAGGCAATTGAGGAAATATCTCTACGCTATTTGGAACCATGACATTATTTGTCCTCCTCATCTCCATGTGACAGTGAGGAGGAATCCGTGTGAGTAATTACGCCTACACTATTTCAACTTGGAGGAAAATCTCAACTTTGCCCTCCCCTCAGGGGACCACTTCCTTTTTATAAATTGCCAGGTACATACATATATGTACGTAAATAACGTAAACGTATAAAATACATTCACTTTTTATCCCCTCCTAAATGCTCTCTACTGCCTTGTAAAATTTTCCTAGTAGCAGTTTCCTCTGAAATAAAGTCTCTACTTTTCTTCCCACACTCTTTCCCCTATAAAAAAACTCCCACATGAAATTAATTACTCGAGACTATAAACAATCTCTTGTAATATTTTAAGCTCTTTTTTCAAGTCTCGCTATTTACTTTCTTTCATAAATTATTGTTCTAACCTTGAAAAAATTGTACAAATTTTTAGAGCACAACTTACACATGTAAATACATGTGCAAGGGACTATAAATTCTCTATTAAAAATGGCGGGTGAAAGTCATACATACATTTTTATTAAATTTATTACAGCAGCGATCACTCCAATTTTGGCACTATCCCAACTATATAAATGCTCTCGGAGTACGGAAATTCAATGGAATGGAGAAAGTTGGATTAAAGGAAAGAAATATTCCTAAAAATAGGTTGAATTCAATTGGTAAGTGAAAAGAGAAGAGAGAAAGTTCGGAGGAAATAATTCGACTTTTTGTTCTTCTTAGTGCACTATACAGTAAATACATAGTCCACTGCACGGCTAAGTAGAAAAGTTAAGTTGAACGAGTGCCATTCAATTTTTGAACGGTTGAGGAGAGAGGTGACTGTGTTACAGCGGATGTTTACATTGAGAAATTATTGGTGAAAGTAGGGCAAGTGCAGGATTGTCTGTAGAGCCCAGTCTCTTTATATATAGAAATGCATATGGAGAAAGCGTTGAAGGAAGATGGTCACGTTGAGCACGTGCCATGTTCTACATTGAACCATATCAAATCCTATGCTGTAGACATAGGCTATATGGTCTTTAAACAAAGGAAACTAAGGAAAGGGTACTTTTCCAGGGAGATTATATACAAAGAGGAAGAGTAGGAGCAGGAGTAGTTGGAAGGAGGCTATTTTAAATGCCAAGCAGAGGAACTCCGGCAAGGTCTCTTTTTATGAGTCCAAAGGGAGGAGAAAGTCATGTTGTTCTTGTTCCACCTGAGGGAGGGCATGTTTAACCAGAATTGATGATGTGAGCCGCATTCCCTTGGGCGACTACACTTCCCTTCCAACTCCTCTTCAATTTTTCTTGTTTTCTCTGTCTCGTCTCTCTTTCTCTCAAGCTTTTTTGAATCTTTTGTGTCACTACACTCGCAAGTGCAAAGAGATAGGATTGTATTGAATAATGCTTACGTGCAGAATGTCTACTTTAACTTCTTCGTGGCGAGCTGTTAATATTTTATTCTGGTGTGGTCGTAGACATATACAAAAATGTGTGTGTGTGTTCGTGTGTGTGAGTATATAGTGTTTTGTGAATATGAGGTGAGAAAATAATGAGTGCGAATTCCCATGGAATGCTGCGATTTGCATGGTGTATAGGTATATTTTGAGTCTTTCCCGTCATTTCTGGCTTTCTTTGTGACAGAGAGACGATACGAGGAGAAAGACTTTGAAAAAGAATGACTTACGGAGACCATTAGGTGGTCAGTGGAGGAAACTCGAGTTACCCGGTTCTTGAAGAGAACTCGCTTGATGAATCTTTCACAGGTCTGGTTGAATTTCATGAATGTAACGTAGGAGGCATAGACGAGGAGCAGGACCAGGGCCTCATACCACTTGATCTGACTGTCACGGAAGCAGAGGATGAGGATGATGAGCCCCACGGAGTAGAAGGAGCAATCTCGGAACAACGGCCACCACGTCAAATGTAACACCGTCTTCGAGAATAACGCACACATCCCAATCACAAACAATATGTTGAACACGGCCGAGCCTGCAAAAGACAAAACCATACAAGATGTTAAATTGTTTTTTTTAATATTTTCTCGTTTATACATTAAATCCCTAAACTTTCACTTTCTAAAAAATATGGCATGCCTGGAAATACCAACTCCCGCTTTCTTCTTACGTTCCCTTGAAAATCCATGGAGAAATTCCTAAGGAAAAATTCTGAGTTGCAATGCTCAATTACATACTTTATACCCTGGTCCATCACCTATGAAACCTTTAATTTTACATGAATATACTAAAATATACAAGAAGACAAGCCCAATCAAATAACTTACAATAACAAAAGCCCAATTGAAAGTTATTTGAAGCCTTTAACTTTCATCAATCGCTTTCCGCACACTCTGACCTTTCGAAAATTACTTAATATGAGAACGGTCTAAATTATTGATAATGTCCATCAATTTTCGTGTATCCTATAAATTATACAAATTTCTATTGAAAATATATAGTACCGACTAAAATAAATTTACTTGAAATATGACCTATAGAGACTTTTTCCCATTAAAATATAGACTGATAACTGATGTTTTTTCGAAGACGCAAAAATTTGAGTGGAAATTGAAACTTCTGAATTTCCAAAGAAAAATAGTTACATATTACTGAACCATGAAAAAATTTATTTTCATTTTTACATAATTCAATTGATACGTTGCTAAGTAAGAAAATTGCAAGAGAAATTTTATCATTGCTGAAATAATGCTCTACGCAGGACTTTTAGAATTCAGATTTTGAGACAGGCAGACGTGAGAGTTCACATGTTGAAATAATTAAATCAGATAAAATTAAATAACCTCATAGGGAATTAAATAAAGAAAGACTGTGCAAGAGAAAACATATCCTTTTGAAAGGCACGGGTTCAAAAGGTGATTATATTATTGAAAATGTAATAATTCGAGAGATGAAAGAAACTCTTGTGACTGTGTGAGTAAGAGAGAGAGAGAGAGTAAAAAGGCTTTGATGTAGAGCATTGCTCCAAAAAAGTAATAAAAATTCATGTACAGAAGACAGGCAAAGGAATGGCAAGACTTTTGGGTATGGGACCTTTCCAAGGGAATTAGCACACATAAATACATATTTCCCCAAGAAATCGGATCAATATAGCTATTACAACTAGTACAACATCGATCCCTGAATTTTCATCGTGTATATGTATTTAAGCTATTAACACGGTTTTAGACCTATGCATGAGCCACATACATATGAAAAGCTCTCTCGTCTAGAAGAAACTCTTTGAGGTACTAAAAGCTCCATTTTGTATGCATACTAATTACATAAGTTAGAAATAAATAAAAAAAACTCTTGGCCTTTAATAGTAAAAACACAGGGAAAACGTTCCTACGTTTTTTTCTCGTTCATCGTTAGCTCATAAAAGTTGTAGGAAAAGTCAGATTTGTTGATAAAAAGGAATGATGGAAAAGTTTATGAATAGTTTCATGACCACATGGCCGATCTGCGTGCTGATTGGTCAAAACTTTTGCCCTGTGTTGTGAGAGAGAGAGAGAGAGCGAGTGAAGGAAAAAGCAAAAAGGCTTTATTATTCCCGTCAACTTAATCCCATCAAGGTCAAGGAGTAAATGCATTTCTATATATCAAGTACGTGTATATAAATTCATCTTAATATTTCCTTCCTTGCAAAAACAAAATACATGCATTGTAAATTGTAAAGGTAAAATAATACACCTTCCCGTATCAGGCTCCATGGCCAATGACCAAAAACCATGCCCAGTAAATTTAATCCCTTGTAAATAGTTTAAGTGCATTTTTTTCATCACGGCCTTACCCTTTACAACTGTAAAAATAATTCCTATATCTTTCCCACACAAGGCAAATTATCATTATTGTCCTTTGAATAAACCAATGTTAAAACCTTAACCGTGTAAATATAATTTGCATGGTCAAATTTTCAGGGAAAAAAACATTTCCTCGCATGGTCACGAATAATTTTAAACGTTTAGCCCGATACGTCTTGGGCGGTTATATTTGCAAGTAATTTAAGCTTCTTATCTCTTTCCCTCCCCAAATACAAATCTAATTTTACTCAAAACTTTTGAAGATAAAAAAAAATTAAGAAAAAATATTTTTTCATTTTATTCATTCAATAAAAACCCATTTTTTCAAATGGTCGAAATTGACGTGTCACAAAAAAATTGGGGGAAGAAAAGAAAAATCCCGAGAGGAAGGAAACTTGACGTTAAAACTGATGGGCATCGTTAGGGAGAAGAAATGAGGGGAAATAACAAAAAAAGGAGAGAAAGTGGGAAAAGGAATGGATCTTATGCAATTTTCCCCTTTCTTTTTTTATATCCTTGAAATTATTTCCAATGGGCTCGTCTCCTCTCTGACTCTATCTAATTGGGAGCTGTTCAAGTGCATGGTGCTTAACATCCAAACGAATCTCATTTATTGGATGGATGTGGTTCCTCTTTGGATACGTCTGGCTCATGACATGGTGTGGTAAAGTGTATAGTTATATTCCATGTATAGAAAGGGAGTTGTAGTGGAATCACCCAATCGGATTTTATGTTCAAGCCTTTTATTTCAATAGTTATTCCTCTAAATTGATCATTTGGAGATAATGTGTGGGGCTGAGGTTTTGCTTTCCAGGGGTGTTTCTAAATTCACAGCTCTCAAACTAGTACTATACACCCGAATTTGCCTAAAACTGCACATACTTTTCTTACGGAGAGAGAAAATTACCAGCTAAATAAATCACAATGAAAATTTATTGTTCAAGCTATATGGAGAAAGGAAATTGGAATAATAAAATATATAAATTTAAATTATAATTCTTTTTTTTTATTCTTACCGACGATGGTGCCAATGCCCACGTCGTCGTGTGAGATGAATACTCCAATGACACTCGTGAATAACTCTGGCGCCGAGCCACCTGCAGCCATGAAAGTTGCACCTGCCACATCATCCTGAAATTTTTAAAAACATTATTAATTCAATTTTGCCAAATTTCCCACCATACTAATCCTAACCAGCCTTAATGCAAGCCTCAAAGAAATATCTTCCACATGTACATTAAAGCTAATGCAAGAAGTTCCTCCTACAATATTAATGGTCAAACCAACATTGGATTTCAACATGCTTGAGCATCTACATCATTGTAAATAATTAAGGTAAAATAAATTACTACATTCACATGACCTTTCTATGGAAGAAGCTATATAGGGGAGGAAAGTTAAGGAAAGTCTTGAGCAAATGATTGGTGGTAAGGAGAATAAAGTGTTGATTTCTCTCTACTCCAACTCTTATGTAACCTTTGAGATGTAAAGTAATGAAAGAACTTTTAGTACACAAACACACGTGTCCTCCCTCATATAAAACGTACATATGCGACGGTATCATATTCACAAGGGCTGAGCAATGGGCAAAGGACTGCAATCTCTCTGCATCCTCTTCATTATTCAGCCTTTCATTCCGCTCTCTCAGCAATCCTTCCTTTCCTCTTTCACTCTTTCTGAATTTACAAACATCTTGTGTGAACAGCTTGTCATGACAATTGCATTTAAAATTTCCACAGTATGTACGTGACATTATGTAAAAACTAGCTCCTCTCCCAGGGAATACTTCGTTTAAAAAAGAAGACCCGTTCCTAACAAAAACGTCTTACAAAAAATACATTTGCCTTTCAGTATCTCGCCTTGACTCTGCTGTGTATAGCATTGAGAAAAATCCTTGTAAATATTGCGTAAAAATGCAACTCATTATGCATTACAAAATGTTTCGCAATTTTACACGCGCTTTTATTTAGCTCATAAAAAGGTACACCTTGATTTTAGCCTCCTACGTCAATACGTGATACGCTAGGGGAGAGTAGACAGTTAGCGCAACTTTTTACGTATGTCCTTTATAAAACTTATGAAACTTATAGAACGTATAAACTAAAATTTTTTTACAGTTAAAATTTTCATCTATAAATGCTATATGTTTATATGGGACATACGTAAAGAGTTGCTCTAGCTGCCTAGTGTCCAAAAATAGGAATGTAGTTCAGCACGTGGAGGGTGCAACAGTACAAATCCTACTAAGAGAGGTTTAGAGAAATAGTATGATTTGCTTTCGTCAGATGACAAAATATGTCAACGGAAAATATAAACTCAGCTTGTATACGCTTTTTGTAATCAATTCTCTTTTAGCAATCTCCAAATTTATTCTGTCCAATAACTCGAATTCCACTTACAAAGCAGAACCTTTTGCTCTTAAGGGAAAACTATTGGGGTGAAGTAAGAGGATATATCTTCATACGTTCACATCCAGAGCTACGTCATTGTGTATAGGTGCTTGTCCTAAAAGTTAAGAGTTAAGTACCTGGACATAAATAAATGCATCTGGGGAGAGATACTAAAAGACCATTAGTTTGATTTGATTGCGTGGCTCTGAAATTTCTATTGGAGCCACCGCTATGTATTATTATCATTAGTTAGTTAGTCCGATACTTTACCGTCAACTCTGTCCCAATAAAATTACTTATACACTATTGCAATTGAGTAAGATTATTTCCTCTCTCGTAACATACATACATAAATAGCTAAAGGTTAAAAATGTCCGCGTATGACATACAAATTAAAAGGAAGGAAATGAGGACGAAAAGAAAATCGAAGGTTGGATATTTTTCCAGATGTCTTTGATTCACATCTATTCAAATGAAGTAAAATCAGTAAAAAAAAATATTTTTTCATTTAAATTTCTTCAGCAAGAGAGAAACTCTCTCCAGGGCAAAGTTAGCTATATGAAAATAATTTTAGTACCTTGGCTCTCTGGTGCTTTTATGCATGTACTGCATGGGAAAACAAAAGGAAAGAATGCGAAAATTTATTTGATTGCACAAAATAGCAATAACTTTTCTCGATGGTTGGCAAGAGCGAGAGAAAGAGAGAGAAAAGAAAAAATGGATGGAAGGCTGGGAAAGAACAAAACTTCGCTCCGGTGGCTCTGGAGAAAGTCATAAAAAAGAGGGAGAAAGTAAAGCAGACAAGTCCCAAGGGGCTTATGTTAAAAGTTATTTTGTGGATACAAAAAAAACTTATACATGGATATTTAGTAGCGACGTTTATAAAGATAAAAATACATAAGGTACAAAAAAAGTACATAGTTCTTGTATCCAAAATGGCAATCCCTTGAAATGTAACAGACATTTTGTGATAGCCCCGCGGAAGCTAACTAAAATAAATATACTAAATGGTAATTGATGTACATATATGTACGGAACATACAAATACATGCTCTAAGCTCATCACGCAATTGACCTCTCACACTGAAATTTCTCCAGCTCCTCCCGTGACTCTCATACACAAATTATTTTCACTCTAACTTTTTGATAACAAGTTCCTGGAATTAACAATGAGGAAATGTCAAGGGAAGTAAATTGAAAGTAGGATTTTGTTGGGAGGAACATCTTCTATTAAGACCAGAGCTGATTTAAAAATTCATGTAGCAATAATTATATAGAAACTTTTAACATTCATGTACAAATCCATTACTTTTCCACTCCTTCCTAAAATTAACAACCACTTCCCTTGACTTTTAAAATTGGGTAGAGAATAAGGAAACATGAAGGAGTATGTAAGATCTAAGAGAGAAAGTGGATTATTTCTATGGCGGACGTGACAATCCTGCATTTGACATTTGTATCTTTCTGGATTTTAACACCCGGCGAAAAGTCAGCCGTTGCCCTCACTGAGACGGAAAGGAGATGAGGGAAAGTGTCAGCTAGGGAAATGAAACTGTCGGGGCCAAGCTTCTCAGAGAAAAAAAATCCGAACAATTTATACGCTCAAAATATGTCTCTCTGTAGAAAAACACAGAGATTATCCTATACCTTCCTATGTATAGAATCTACCTTATAAAGAAAAATTCCCTAAAAGCTTGTGCTTCCTCCAAAGAACATCTGTTCCTGATCCTGAATTTTTCTAGGTCAATTTTTTCCCCATTCGTCCTCCTGGGTGGCTTGGAAAAAATAACCGAGTTATAAAATATTTTTATGTGCCCTCTCTCCATACATATGAAAGGATCTGGTTGAATTTATGGAACAAACTGGACATTCCAAAAGGTTTGAGCTAAAAAAAAATTGAGATATTATTTTTATATATTGGAACATCATACACTTATTCAATAGCTTTGTCATTTTCCAGTATACAACGTCATAAAATAGTTTTTAAGGAAAAATTTTGGAATTTATCCTCGGACGTTTTATTATTATTCTGCAAGAGTATAGGAAATACTAATTATTTTAGAGACTTAGACAAATAACGTGAGATGAATTTATTTTCCGCTCAAGTTATTAAACACGTTACGTTGTATAGGAAAACACAAGTTTATTATTGGAGAATGTCTATATAGAGATAGAAAGCGGAGAGTAATATAATTTTGAGCGGTGGTACGGAAACTTTTAATAATAATCCCCGAGAGATTTTCGAGATAAGGCAATAAGCTATTTATATTTGAAGATGCTTTTATGTGGAATATAAACAAAGCTAATAAAGTTTCGCAGGATTCTCCTCTACTACACACTTATTCTCTATGTTATGACTACTCTCATTGTACTGGGACTAGGAAAGTTGGGGATGAGAGAGAGAGATAGGAAATTCAAAGTTAATTTTGAGAATCTGATAAATAGAAATAAAACAAAATAGTAATAACTTACAACAGACAACAAACTTATATTCTCGACTATTATTAAACAATCTACAGAGACACTAAAAGTGTGTGCTTAAAATAAATAATAAATTCTAAGGAGCAAATTATTATTAGAGATAAAATTTTCATACCTCAATTGCAAAAGTCTCAATGATGACGTCCAAGGCAGGAACAAAGAATTCATCGCAGACGATAGCAAGAGCAACGAACATATACATGACTCCTAAGATGTAAAATATGACCGCGCCTTGTCTCCTCTCCTCAATTGTAAAGAGGTCAGGGGGAAATAATTGACCGGCCTTAGGATCCACGAAAGGTTCCGTCGTGGATGAGGCATCATTTAGGCTACTAATCGGCGGTTGAAGTTTATTTGTTTGACGAGCAAACCTCAACTGTTCATTCACATCAAAGTCAAATAAATGATTATCACCAAATCTTTGCAAAGTCACTCCCGGAGCTCCGGAGCCTACAGCACTGAAAAGGATCAGTGCGGGCAGAACTCCGAATAATATTACTTTCCTCCACTTTGTCCTATAATATTGACGTGTACGGTAAAATTCCTGGAACCTAGTCATTTTTAATGATTATTTTTTAAAAATAAATCCGTCAACGGATATTCCACATCATTACAACAGGAATAAAAAAGAATTTGCGAGTAAGTTTTTTTCCCTACTATACCACCAAAAAAATGATCCAGTAATTGCTACCGACTCATTTTGATCCCCCACCACTGACTGACTCAAGTTACGGAGTTTGCCAAGAATGTTTTCATTAATCAAGAAAACGAAAGTTTGACTTTCGAAGAGATTCAAATATCACGCGGAACTAACTGTCAAACAAAGGTTAACAAGTATTTATTATTTGCCAACTACTCGAAACTTGCTTGGTTCCCAATCCCTGTCTTTATTTAAAGGTTCAATTTTCCTTGTATTAATTGGCGTTTGGAATGATTCCCAACGTTCTGACCACAGCTGATTTTGGTTTTAGTCACGTTGTAAACTTGTCATCACTTGAATTTCTCTTTAATTTTCCTTATAACGTAATAATAAAAAAATAATAATCAAATGACTAGAAGTTTTTCCCCCTTTATATGATGGTGATCCATGGTTGAACTATTATTAATATTATTGCTCAAGTTTTTTTTAAAAGATGGAGAGAATGAATGCTTGACTCTCCACCGCAGTCACTGACTCACAATAATGACCACTTGGAGTGATCGTGGAGTCACTCTCTAACACCTCCTTCCTTCTCCCGCTTCGTCAACAAAGGGAATTGGCCTTAATTATCTAAAGGTAATTTCAGAGGGTCAGATTTCGAGATGACAATGAGATGAAGGACATCCTCTTACTTAGCTATCACTTCAGAGATCTTAAACTTTAAGCTTCTCTTTGAAAAACAGAGAGAAGATTTGAAAAGGAGAAGCGAGAGCACGGGCAAGTCCAGTTACCTTTGCAACTTCTGGAGCGAGACTGACGACCAACTTGTGTTGTGCCTCTGTTTCTATGGTAGGGAGCTCTACACACACAGTGCTCAACACTATACCATTCCATGTGTTCCGCTTTATATAATAGGAAAAGCTCCCTTTTTTCCCTTGCTTCGTCTTCTTCTTCTTCTCTCTTTTCAAAGTTTACGGCAGACAGCTCTCCCAACAAGCTTCAGCATACTACATATACATACGTATAGTATACGTACGTGTGCAAAATCGGCTCTGTGTATTTCATACATAATTACCTATACGTAGATATTATATAGGACTGCATAAAATGGATGGATGGAATATAGTAGCATCCCTTTTGTCCTTTTTATTGTGTATACATTTATTTCGCGCGTGTATGCATTTTAACATTGTTTGAGCAATAGTTTATTTTCTATATTCTCTGTTTTTATATGTGAGTTTGCAAAAACACCAGAAGGATTTTGATTAAATAACGTCTGCATACTTTATAGGGCTCTTCCGTCCTATGCATAAAAAGTATCAAATATATAAAATATCTTCTTGTTATAATATAATTTATTATATAAGCATGCATCCATTATGGATATTCGGTAGGATTTTTAACACGCTTTTATAAAATTTCTTACATGTATGAACATATTTGGGACCATCCATGAATAGGGCACGTTCTGACTTCTGTTTTCATGTTGAACGTTTCATAAAATGCTACTACTATCATAATTTAACAAAGTACGTTGCTATTACATGTGAGTATATCCTTGTATAAAAAGCATATAAAATATGTACATGTATCAATGCTCCATCCTGTGTTTAAAGACCCATAATATTTATTAATACCTACTTTTAGCATGTACAAATTTTTGGTATACACATACTTTTCCTATAAAGTGTAATTAAACGGTAGGAAAATGTTACGTAGGTATGAGGTCTTGTAGATTAATACAGGTGTATCCTTTACTATAACGCCTATCCTGTATATAAATGTAGATTTTATGTTGACATAACATGTATATATCTGCGTGTAACGAATAATAGGGATGTAGTACGCATTATATAATGTAGCTCGTTCTGTGACCCTTCTTAAGGTCCAGTAATAATGGCCAGGATATTTGTGTATGTACATAGATATGTGTGTGTGTAGTTTTGTGTAGATATGTACATATAAAAGCAAATGATCCGTCGACTATGGAAATCAAGGTTGATGGAATAACTCGGTATATGTTAATTCCTCCAAGGATTTTTTATTTTCATACACTTGAACCTATATAGGTACATATGTCTATATGAAGGTTCCGGGCTACTCTCGATGTCTCCTCCTTACAACAAGGACCTCCTTTTCTCCCGCACTTTCCAGTGTTATATACGCTACCCCCTGGATTCACAAGGCTCTTGGATGGGTAAAAACTTATGCAGGGAAGTCTGGTTTCACATAGAGTACATCGCTCAATAAAAAATCATAGCTCGGTGTAAATCGGTAGAGGAAACATTAGGAGCGACTGCGTCCTTTCTATTCTTTCCCATGCTCTCATATCTCTCTCTCTCTCTCACTATGTACTTTCCATACATATCTACAGCGGGATATACATAAGCAGTGAAATGCTGCTTTCTCCGGTGAACGGAAAGTCTCATCACTCATCATGTCAATGTTAGTGGTATTAGTTGCAGTGCTTATTACTTGAGGCGATTGTTCTCTTGAAAGAGAATTTATAGCGTATCTATACACCCCCGTCACTCAAGATTGGTTATAACGGTTTTCATTTCTTTTTTTCTTTCTATTTGGACATTGACACGAACATAAAATTATTTAGTCTGTCCCACCAACTCTATTATTTGCTTTGATAAGAAATTATTAGTATAAACTTTGGGATCAAGGCAAGGTCTTGACTTTACAATGGATAAAAAAATATTTTACAGGGCAATGATTGAAGATTGGTATAGGTTTTTAGCATTGGATATTTAATATGTATGTAAGTTTATTAAGGAAATCAATGGGATATGACGTCAATTTCTTGTCTATGTATTTATTTCCATTAATAATATGTAGCTATATTTTTAGCATGGCTTTGGTGAAGGCCAGAGGTTGAGGATATTTTGCGGGATATAAAATACATGTAGGTACATGTATTAATGTAAATGTAGAATTGTTTTTATCGTAGATGGTATTTTCCTTAAGACCCTAAACTTGAGGAGAAATTCCCTTGTTGTGTATGAGAGAGAAAAACAAAATAGTCCTGACCTGCCTTCCTGGAAAAATAGTTTGGTCATTTTGTGAGAAAAACTAATAAGGACACGGAATTATATATTTTGTGAGTTTATGTAAAGGGAATATATAAGGAAAGAAGTGTGGGTATTTGCATAAGAAACATTTTTATAGCAATGACAAATAAAATGGTTAAAAATTGGAATGCAATTCATTTGCTGTAGTTTGATGTAATAAAAAGCTGCGCTTTCTGTTGCTCCTGCTCCTCCTATACTTCCCAAGGGTAAAGTTATTTTCCATTAGAATGAGCAAGCAGTCCATTATGTGCGTTTCCTTTTTACTACGTACGTAAATGTAAGTACTTACTTACAAATGTGAAAAGTTTTATTGTCCAGGTTGATGGGTATTATTTACATAAAAGTACATATATTTCTTCTTGCATGAATCATCAGACAGTTTTTGTACTGTCATGGAACCGTGGGATGATAATTGAGGAAAATTGATGCAAATTGCGGACACAAATCAAGCAACAACAATGATAATATTTCTTTGTGTAGTAGTGCTAAAGATTGGGCCGTGTGTACATAGTATAGAAATATAATATACCTTTATAGCTCGAGTATGTGTACACTAGTATAAAAGAATATTTCTTGAATGTCTCATTTCTACGTTGGCATGACGCAAATGGACAAGAGCAAACAATAATTTGGAGCACTATATATTTTTTCTGTGGATGTGTATTTTTTTCGTTGAATATTTAATCAGTAGGGTTGGCGGTGGTTAAATGGCCTTTGGCAGTTTTTCGAGCTAATAATATTTAGTAGGGTGGCTATATGGAAAAAATTATAATAATTTGTTGAAGTGATACAAATATACTGAAGGGCAAAGAGTAAACCCATGTATGTGTAAAATTCTTGTGGAGGTTGATTGAAGCGCATTGTGAGTGAATTTGCTATAATGTCTGAAGATATAGCTATTGTGACACGTAAACTTTTATGAGTAAGGATGTTTAATATAGGGCTTGCATATTGATAAGAAATGGCTCGAAAACATAAGTGGAATGATTCGTGCGTGGTGCATATTCATAGGTTTTTGCATGTGAAATAGGTTTGAGTTAAAGGGTGTTAAAAGTTGGTGTAATTTTTGCTTGTGTAAATAGCAGTTATTAGTTTTTTTCTAGTAACAACCACTTAAAGGCTTTACAGCTTTGTCAGCTGGAGCTCCACTAAATGGAATTGCTATGGTGGTAAGCGGGTACAGGTCTTTACCGGGTCATGTTTAATGTGGAACCGTAAAGTACATACATGCTTTTCTTGTACCGACTAAATAAGGTTGGAGCCGGGAATTTCCGAATTTTGGAACCCGGTTTCGTTTTTGGATACAGATGTACACAGTAGTGTACGGGTTCGAAGGAAGAAATCCCTTTTATTTGCCCCTTAAATTTGCCAATTTAAAATCGGGCACAAATGAGTACGGGACACGGGTATGGATGGTCATACTCGTAGACGTGACCGCACTTAAAATGAGTTCAGGCCTCGATATACGTAGGAAAGCTGAGGAATCTGGTACGAGAGGGAAAACCCGGAATTCTCGTGGTCAAATCTGCGAACTGGGAATTGGTGGAAGCGTGAAGTGTCTACGTTTGGGTATAGGTCGAGTCGAGCACGGGGACCTTCAATTTTGAAATCATTGACAGCACTAGGTTGTACTGGTGTAATAATAATAACATAATGTTGTGTAAACATGTGATTTTCTTTAGGGAAATTAGCCAATATAATATAATTTAAATTCGACTAGTTACAGCAGTAGTTCTGTGTCCTTATTATCTTTCAGGGTTACATGACTTGAGTACTAACATATGAGTGGCGTTGGTGCAAAAACAATAATAATTTATTGAATTCTTCCCTAATTCGGTTTCATCTAAAATACATTCTAGTATTGAAATCAATAAATCATAAATGGTTCTACATTATTTTAATATTCAATCTTTCTCTCAATAATCGATCGAAGTTCAATAAATCCCTGCCTTCTCAATGCGCCATCCCTATAATACGCTTCGAAGGTCTATTAGCTATATTATAAATGAACCGGGGTTGAAATAAAATATTGTGTGTGTATAGAAGCTGATACTACATGCTGGTTTCCAAATTTTTCGTAAAATTCTTGTTTGATTGTAAAATATGTAAGTGAAATAGCTGCTACTGTGTTGAAATGTGGTGTAATGACATGTGAAAATCATTTATATAATATATGTTACAATAGGTTATGCAAATACTTCTAAAACAATGTATTATATAGAATACTGATACTGTAATGGCTACTTCTATTGGGAAGCAATCACAATAAAGTTTTTATATACTGTTTGTAAGGAATGATCACTCACTTTATGTAGTTTTTAATTTCTTTTAATATGCAGTAAAACAAGAGATGAGCAGGAAAATACTATGAAATGATATGCACTCCATAAAAACTAATTGCAAGGTGTCCCAAGGCAAAGCTTGCAAGAGCGTAATATGCAGTGCGTACGGGAATAAATGATGAGTTTCAAATGAGGCGGAGGATGAATGTAGCTGCAGGAGGGGCATTTATTTGTTCAAAAAATGTTAATTTAGCAGCGTTTCCTGCCATTCATGGAAATGTTTCCTCCAAGTAATGTATAAGTTAATTTATTCAATCCTTCCACTTTGAATGCTTTTAAGCTTTAAGCGTTTCGGACGGATGGAAAAAAATGATACAAAAGTTGTTTATTAGGACTCCCAAACTCTCGTGTGCTGTTGAAGTGAAAATTGGCAATTATTGAAGTTAATTTGTAGTGCACATTGAAAAAACAAAACTAGAGTTATAGTTATATTGTGAAAAATACAAAGCAAATTGTGTGTGTGTGTGTGTATACGAAAAAGCGTAAGAAAAGCTTTTCAATGTCGACAAGTCAAGTTTCATTCACTGAGACACCTAGCGCTGTTTATCTATGCTACCTCAAGATACCCGTAAGGTGTGTAAACTGACAGGTCACAAATTAAATAGTCAATTTACAATTAAATCCTTTGGACTTAGACATCCTTACCCAACTTTCCCAATTGTAACGAAATTAGTGAGCCAAATATCCAAATATGTCATTAATCATTAATGTTCTACATAAACGGAAAAAAATATGTAGAAATTCCTGAATTGATTTATTAGTAATAAAATAATGGAAAATTATCCACATAGTTGGAACGCTCAGTTAAATAAGCCCATTTACCCACACATGCAATTTATTCCTCCAGACCTGACCTTTAATCTTACTAGCACAGGCTAGAAAAACTGCTGGGAGACCGTAATACGATTTGTATGGGAACGAGCACGGAGAACTATAACAACATGTACAAATTATTCCAAATTAACTTTGGGTAATGTGTGACTCTATGGACCAGCTAGCTTTATATGTACGCATAGTAAGATGAATAGTTACTTGACACTTATCGTCACCAAAATTCCTTATTAAGTTTGTACGAAAGTATACTGATATTCGTATACTACAGCAAAAGAAGAGAAACTTATCATGTATAGAAGGAAGCATTTTGACAATTTATCTTCAGGAAACTCAACGGCTTTACGAGGTTTTGAAAAATTCTATGCTTGGAGTCTGTGAGTATTTTATAAGTATTGAAAATCCGTATTCCGTAACTATAGATATAGGAAGGAATAGGAAACAAAAACCTCATGCAATGCAATAGTAGGAAATGTAAGTTATCCTCCTGATATAATTACTTTATTCTAATTTTTTCCCTGTCCCAGCACAAATGGTATTTGCATAAAATATCCGACCTCCGTTGAATCTGGTGCCGTTATTTAGAAATTTCTGCACTGCGTTGCATTATGTGTACACATGGCACTATGTTCACGGTGAACATTGCAACTTGCTGTGCTAACTTTGGTACGATATTCATTCGTACATTGATTCAGTGTCTTTTTTAAACCCGCGGCGTAACGGGGTGAGTAATCAAAAAAATGCAAATTAGATTTCTAGCAATCTCCTCAAATTACATCTCTTGCTACAGGACATCTTCATTAGTTCGTTTTGCCTTCACGAACTTTACACTGTGATCAGCACCGAAAATTGTAAGTTCTCCTAAAAATTAATATATATATGTATATATATATAGGGAGATGCAAGTTAGCATACAGCATACAATTGTGGGTACAAGTTGGCATACAATCGTATGCTACACCTACAAGTTGGCATACAGTCCACAGCCCACAATCTCTACAAACTGGCATACAGCATACAACTATCAATGCAAGATAGCATACAGCATACAGCCATCAATACAATTTGGCATACGGCATACAGGTACAAGTTAGCATACAGCCAACAATTGTTGATCCAATCTGGCATACAATACATTTGGAACTTCAAGTGAATCAACCAACACGGAGTATGTTTATACATACAAATTTTTTTCCAACTTTATTAAAACTTACAAGTACATACAAATGCC
>JAQFXU010002749.1:0-19162 GCA_034693705.1 Spatulosminthurus flaviceps
TATTCTCATTTGTGAAAACCCGACTCCTCCGCCTCCTCGGTTAATTTCCTCATCTCTCATCCTCATCAAACTCAGAATATGTACCTTACCCCCGCACACTGAGAATTTATGTGAAGATATGCAATATGTTAAGTTACAACTTGCCATCAATTCGATACGAATCTCCTGTTTTCCTGTTATGTTGTTACTCTCTGCTCCTGCTCCTGCTACTCACTCACTCACTCTCGCAGTCAGCTCCAATGATGATTGTGTTATGTTTTGGGGCTTTGCTTCTCGAGTCCCTTCAAGATTGTAAGAAAGAGAGTACGTGTGTTGTGTTGTCTTGAACTTGTGGTTACTGTATCTGTAATGGTTGGAGAGTAGATATCTGTATAGTTTAGAGATAAATGTATGTATGTTGTGTATAGAGCCGTACGCAAAAAGGTAGTTGACTGGTTGTTGTGGCCACGTGGGATAGTCTTGGCATTGTTGTCCAGCTAATAAAATAATCATGTTTATTACTTGTAAAGAATAAATGAGTAGGTTGGCCAGGAGTTAAATGAAGTAGTGAGGTATAAAAACTGGTCACAACTCCATTCCACTTTTTTACACATAAATGCCTATTAAAGTGTCAGCTCATAACTAGATTACCTCCTGGAACCCTACTCTCCTTTTTATTATATACTTTACCAATAGAATTATAGCTAAAAATGTGAGAGAGCTGCTCTTTTATGCAGTTTCACCGAGATCCTATATTATAATGGTAGTGCTCCCAAAACTGCATACCATTAGCATGCACTGGTGAAATGCTCTGTCCCAATGCATATTGGGTAGTTGTTCTGGTAGCCTCCTCACATCATATGATACCGTACTTAAATCTTTTTACACTCCTCTATAGTATAGCTACATATTATAGAAATGTATATGTATTTACTTTATAACATTTTTCTATAGAGGAAAACATCCTAAACATTACTCAGACTCGGAGCGCTTCTCCCTTATATAAACGGCAAAGATACGTTATACGTTACGCTTTTTATTATTATTAATGCCATCAATTATTATGTAAAGTATAAGCACCCATCGGATTGTGGTCCAGTTAAGGTACTAGAGAGCTACATAGTTTTACAAAGTGAGCTTGTAAGTCGTTTACATACCTTCTCTCATTCTGTCTGGATCTTGGTGGTTTTTACCCTAAACATTTTATCCCCAAAGAGTTCCTCTCTCTCTGTCTCTATCTCTCTCTTCCTCTCTGCACGTATACATACGTTTGAGTGTGAAATTTTTCCAGGAGCAACCGCATGAACACATACCAAACCTTATTTAGGCATGTGGACACATTGATAAAAAAAACTAGTCCGTCAGTCTTGAGGTTTTGTTATTGTGGAACCACACATAGTCAACTCCTTGACCATAAAATAATGGGTTGACGTACTACGTGATGGAAGTGTTGGTGTGCTGTGTGGTTAAATCTGGCAGGATTTTCTAGGAATGGCGGAAATAATGGCAATAAATGATATTTTTAATGAATTGGATGTTTTAATTAATTACGGGAAGATTAGTGTGATAATTAGAATGCGTAAGTATATAATAATTGTGGTTGAGGAATGTAGTAATTGTCTATGTGTTGAGAATATTTAATATAAATGGTGGGTAATCGACGAGAGTTATTAAAGTTGTTCCAATGTAGGACGTAATTGAGCAGGGGTTAATGATGGCCATTAGAAAAAGTTGATAGAGGCGTACATGAAGGAATTCCAGCAAGAGCGACGACGACCACTAACAACATCTGCTCAACAACTTTTCCATCCAACATCACACATAACTAACTATCTATCAAAAATCCTCCACACAGTGTACATAATCATATTCTGCCCCTGCTCTCGCTCTATCTTTCTCTCTTTCCTTTATTTCTTATACAAACTCTTTTCCCTTGGACATATTTATATTTGTAATTATCAAGGTATTAAAGGCTAAGAAGGTATATATGAAAAATTCGTATAAATACTTTATTACATGTATCAACATATTATATTGAACATAACACAAGAGAGAGAGGCTACCATTTGTTACCAGTCAATGGAGTTTGTGTATACGAGAGAGAGAGAGAGAGAGACAAAACACTAAGAAAGATAAAAAAGCGTATGTAAGTAAAAGTATCCATTAGGTGGTAAGAGGACTGAGAGTGTATAAAGAATTGTTTGGGATGCACTCCGTAACACGAATTTCCATCACTGCTCTATCCTCTCCTCTCTCGTTGCTCCTATAAGGAGGAGGAGGAGGATAATTATTAGTTAAACATTTATTTAGGGTGTAATTTATTTTGATCGTAATTTAAACAATTGTTAAGAGTTCTAGCTTGTCTTAAGGTGCCTTAATTTATAAATAATGCGTGGAATGGGGAGGAAAACCGGTTTTCCATGTCGGCCATCATCCCTTCCTTCCTCTTCAACTAAACTATCTTATCCTCGTCGACTGGGAAGAACAAGATGGGAATAATTAGAGTCTGTGTGAGTGAGTGAGTGAGTGAGTAAGCCGCGAGGCACAACTCCAACAACCACTCATAATTAAATGCTAGCCATGTAAACGCACACATAAATCAATCTCGTAAATTATTTCATGATAAACCCAGTTTAAAAATAGGGGGAGAGAGATTTTATTACCATCCTAACTAATTACCACAACCCATCACATTATGCAAAAATCCAAACAACTTTTCCAACTTATAACTCCTCCAACTTCCACCTTAAGGAAATGCAGGCATTACAGCCCATATACTCATTCTCAGTGTGTATGTACATACTAATAAGGGAAGGAAATGACTAGACCAACTCAGCATACAAACGTAATTATACGTAAGCCTATATAGTTGAACAAATTCAGCCCTACGTCCGTCACATTGCCTTTTTTTCCAAACCTTTTTTTTTTTACCTTTCATAGGTTTTTCTCATCAAGAAAATTACGTGTATTCTGAGAAAGCTCTAAAACCTGAGATACTATATTATTACACGTAGTCAAACTGCTCCTTACTTTAAACCTAAATGACATTTATTGGTTGTCCAATGATCCTCCACAGATAATTTGTCATTCATCGTAAAAAGAAACACACATGCACACTTGCATGAGGAGAGGAAAATACATTGGATGTATTTAGGCTGAGGGTTGAGACAGAGAGAGAGAGAAGAAAAGTGAAATGAAAACACATAAGCATTTTACAACACGCAGGTATAAAACATTGGGTTAAATCTTGGAATTAACATGGAAAATACAAAGATACATAGGCTAAAATGCGAAGGTAAACGGAGAGAATAGCTAAAGGAGAATGGAACACAGGTGAAGGAACAACGAATAAGTAAACTCTTCTCGCTCTCGCCACACTCAAGTGGGTGGGAAGGCATTTCGACAATAATGAATTGCCGATTAACTAAATTATAGGGTAATGTAAAGAGGCACATTAAAGTTTCTTCAAACTCCCCTTCTTTTCGTATTCTCTCTCTCTCTCTCTTCTCTCACTCCCTCATCCTTTTCTTAACGAGATCCATCACTAGTTAGGCTAATCATGTGCTGACTTTAAATAACATCTAAACAAGGGAATTAACTACAAATTATATCGAGCTTGATAGTCATTTCGTATAGTAAAAACCCAAGCAATTAAATACTTTCTTCTGAGCACTTTAGCCGTAGTAATTCCTTCCCGTAATGGAAATTTAGCAAGGCGCTTTTGTATTTTTTAATTTCCTTTGCAGGCACACACACATGTATTTCTGCACATTTGTTCTTTCTTAACGCTTCGACTAACATTTGGGATTTGATGCGTATCGTGTCTTTAGCAAAAGCAAGCAGTTGTGAGTTCTTCTCTCATTTTTAACATTCTACACACCTTCCTCCATCATGTACACGTAGAGTAGGTAAATAGAAAAAAAAGTCAATGTAAACGGGAAAGACACTTGCTCACGTAGCTTTTTGTTACTTTGAATCTCCCATGTTATTTTGTACTATGATAAAACTCGTATCATTTACTTCATCGACATGCATCCACAAACCATGTTCCCTCTGCACTGATGTGGGTGTACAAAAGATGTAATGACGATACTGGAGGTACCCCAAGGAAACCGAATGTACAACAAGGAGCTTGTAAATAAATGTTGTCCATTATGAAATGCTACGACTCTAGTAAATCACTTATTTTATCCAGCAAAAGTATAATATATATAGGGTAATGAACAAAGTGATTTTTTCCTATACCCACAACATTTAAGCTCTCAGTAAGCATTGGATTTTGGGTAAAAAAAATATGAACGAAAAGGATTGAAAAGTTGAAGTAATAAAAAATATGTGTATGTACGAAATATATATTATGACAGGCCATGTATAAAGTAGAGTTGGTCATGTATAGTTATGTATAGTGGAAGATGAGAAAAAATAGTTCCTTGGAAACTTATTATCTGAACTGTTTTTGACAAGCCTGCCTTATTATGTTGGCTGTATGGGAAGGAGTTATAGAGGGAAAGAAAAAGAGGGGGTAAAAAAGTGTTGAATCTTTCCAGTGACCCTTGACCCCTCTCAGGCCTTAAAATGATAAAGTGGCCCAAGAAAATGAAGCTCATTTAGAAGCACATAAGGGGCCAATTTATGACTCTACTTAGACCATCAGGGAAATGATGAGCTTGTTGGGAAATATTAATTCCCTTCCTCACCTCACTCATACCTATTCATTCCTAATAACGAGAACGACTCCGAACCAACTAACAAGTATTTAACCGATTCACTCCTTTATATCTCTCTCGTTCCCTGCCCATTTTTAATATGTACCTCCAGAGTGAAAGACCTTTTGGAAAGCTCAACATAGCACCAACACCAGTTAAGGTGTAATATATAATGATCATCCGGATGATAATTTCCATATTTCGTTTTTTCAACAGAGTCAACCTGAGAATGGCTACAAGCAAACTTTTGGGAGTATGAATAATAATAAAAGGAAGACCCAGTGGTGCAATTGTGGGTATGAAGGAGCTGTTGATGAGAACATTATAGGAAGAGCATAAGCAACAGCTCGTTAAAATGGGAAGGGAATTGTAGGAGAGGCATATACTCATTTACTTTATATTAATTATGGTTAAGATAAGAAAATAACTTGAACACTTCTTTTTGGGATATTTTTTTCTCCATATTGTTAAATCAACATTTTGATTCTCTTTAATAATAGACACTTTGGCACAATCTACGTGTATTTACACTCATAAATAATTAATCATTCGTTCAAAAAAAAACACACAGATACACACGCAGCCAGACATAGTCAAATATATACACTATGTATTTCATTTTTTTTCATATATGATCACAAGAAAGAGTAAAACTTAGAAAGTTTGTGGGTCTTCTCCCATTTTGTAGGTATATGTATATATATAAATATTTATACGGGAGAAGTTGAGGGGCTGAATTCTTAATAAATAGCCAAAAAATTACTACTTACTTTAAACTTATAATAATAATCTCATACAATTTATGATGTATGTTTGTGTGTAAGTAGAAAAATGATCATTCAAATCCCCAATCATCACTGGTAATAAAAGTACACATTGAATAAATACTGATAATAATTCTCTTGATCCTTATTAGGTTTTTTTCCCTTGGATGTATGTTTAATATATTGTGTTGATGTTTTCATGTGTATGCGTCTATGTGTGTGAGTTTGTGTGTCTAGCCTCGATTAACATGTTTGATCTTTCACATTTCCTCCACACAATTATTTCTCATTGAGGAAAGTTCAAACATTTACATACGTGGTGGTTATATTACATACTATACAAATATATATGCAAGTACATATAAAGCTAGTGATGGTTTTACAAATTACACAGCACATCGTTATGGTAGTTATAAGATGATTTAATGAGAAATATTGTATCGGTGAAGTATGCCTCATTCCACGAACTTGTCTGTATTAACTGTGATTTTGTATGTAGACACAGACCTCCTATAATGTAAATTACATTATGTAATAGAGCCCTGTCCCTGTAATATATGTTTGTTCTGAGTCATGTTGTACAGTTTATAAGGATTTCTATAGATATTATTTGTCCCTAATAGTATCTTAAAGGTTTAAGTCAAAATAAATTGAATATTCCTTGTCCATCGTCATGTTCTCATTCTATTCACCATCCATCATTGTCAATAAATAATTTTTCCAGCTAATTTCACTTGAGTAGTATTAGTAGTGTTAATTTTTTACGCCTTTTTTCTTTCTTGAAAATCTCCCCTCTTCTTTGATTACAACTCTCACATATTATCTATAGAAGGAGATGAGCTTGCTTGATCAACTATGAACTTTCTTACAATTGTTTCTGGATCCATTCCTTTAGGAGCATGTGTGTACGTATGGTTGGAATTTACATACGGAAGATCCAGTTTTGCAAACTTCTCTACAGTTCTTTCGGTAATAATGTCCACCATTTGGTAAGGTAAATAAGCTGGTATAGTAGCTCTGTAGGTAGAGTAGAGGTATAGGGTTGAAGTAAATAATAGGAGGAAGGTTGTGTTAAGTCAGTTATATTTACTTATTTAGGCCCATGATGCATTTCATCATCCTCATCATCGGTCAGTTCCTCATCCATGAGAATCTCCTCATCACTACTCTCACCATCCACGTAGTTTCTTGTGGAGGAGTCCGCAGAGATGGCTGAGGTTGAATTTCCCGATAAATTCGAACCAGACGATGAGTTCCCATTATTGGCAGACTTGTTACCCCCACCACCAGCTTCCTCCTCTTGCTGCATCCGTTTATGTTTGGTTCTCCGATTTTGAAACCATACTTTGACCTAAAGGTTGATCACACAGAGTAACAAGGGGAAACAAATGTTGATTATTATGCATACAAAAATTACACACAGGGCTACAATACTAACTACATAAAGTTCTTATAGACTCCCTATACATATCTTTCAAACCTCTCATCCATATTCACTAGTGAGATTTCAGACTAGATTCCAGGCATGTTGAGTGCATACACAAAGGTTAATAATAATAGGAGAGTTTGAGAGTACTCTCATAAAATGGAACTCATACTCATAAATATTGGTCTGCATGATTATAAAACGTTGAGAATGTTTCATTAATAGCCCCTTGATATGAGTGACTCGCTCAACGTTGGTAAGTAGTCGTAATCTACTCTATACTTAAGTTTAATGAACGAGTCGAATGAAAGGAGAGCCAGGAAAGTTAAGCTGTTTAATTAGAGGGCGATAAGAGTTGAAAGGAGTGTTGTATGGAATCGATTAGAACTTGACATGTTGTCACTTTGGTTCCGAACAATAAGATTAAAATGCTCACTTGAGTTTCGGTGAGTGAGAGAGAATTGGCAAGCTGCTTCCGCTCAGCGCCCACCACATAGTGATTTCTTTCAAATGCGTGCTCTAATTTCAAAAGTTGTGAAGGACTAAATGCCGTGCGAATCCTTTTCGGCTTCCGAAACGGTTGTAGAAGGAAACCCGGTAGTTCTGGTCCTGTTGTCAACAAAACCAAATATCAAGAGTAAATTCACAACTTACATGCTCTTTCACAACGCCACATTACATACATACTCGCAATAAAAAAATTCATAGCCTTTTGTATCATAGTCACAGCCATACGATCTTACATATAATCATACACCTCTATACACGACAAATACAAATAGAAAATTCTTATATTTACATATTAAATATACTACCAAATTACCAGTAATTTCAGACACATTTCTAGGCTTTATTACGGACGCTAAACCGCTAAAGTATAGCTATCAAGAAAAAAGTCCTCATATAATCACTAGATTTTTTTCTTCCAACACTTATTGCCACGGAATTACAAAAGAAATAAAAAAATTGGTGCATGTTCATATTCCCACTCTGCTCCGAATTTACAGCTTTCATATAATGAAATAAATCACCCTCTTTTCCTTTAACGACAAGTTTCTTCACAAGCAACAGAAATAAACAGAGAGGAATGAACATCGTGTCGTTTCTCAAAAAATACTACACAATCGGCTAGCAAAATAGTGAAAGGAGTAAATGGATCGGGATTAAGTTCTACATGCGAGTCTTGAACACAATACGACGGATTACTCAAATCTGATAAGAAGGTGAAGAAAAGTGACAGGGATTTATTTATAAAAATCAGTGAAAGCTAGTATAAGTAGATTATAGCATTTGTTTACACGCTTTTGTGACCGATATGATAACAATGGCTAGACTAAACGCCTTGAGGAGGAAATGAAACCCATCAAATGGATTTTATTTCCTTATCAAACATACTAATAATTGTAAATTTAAGTAACGAGTCACAAGGGAGATTTGACATACCTGGACCAAACCGGTGAGGAAAAAGTCTTGAGTGTTTTGCTAACAACCAGGGATATAAAGGATGGGCTGAAGCATGATGAGGATGATGAGGTGGAGGTGGAGGTTGCATCCATGGTAAACCGGGATGGTGATGAGCAGCAGCGGCGGCAGCTGCTGCAAAATTTAGGATACCCGGTGGATACGTTGCAAATTGGGGTAATGGCGGTGGTTGTTGAGCAGATGCTGAATGTGACATTTCAGGTGGGGGATGATGTGAGAGATGATTTGGAGGTGAGAAAACTGGGGATTTATTTTCATGATGTGGACTGGAATTATTTGATGACAATCGATGACTATTTGTCCCAGAATGAACATGATGATGATGATGATGATGAGATGCCAATTTGGTCAATGTATCCGTGGATGATGGTTCGGGTGATAAGGGTGGAGTTGAGGTTTCTGATCGACTTTTCTTCCCTCCACCGACAATTGAGTCAATGGAGAAGCCGATTTTGGGACGATGAGCAGTGGGTAAATCAGTCGAAGTAGGTGCCAACGGCATCATAATAAATTTATATTGTTCGCTCACTCACACTCCCAAGTTCTCACTGAGTCACACACTCGTCCTCAACATCTATTGCTTCCACTTTTTTCAAATCCGAGGAGGGACATTCGAAATATTTTTTTTTAAATCGTTAGCAATAAAATGAACTTTTTTTTGTGAGATTAGCACAATTTTGTACTATACTGGAACAGGGAAAGATGAGTCGGTGAACTGGCACATGCTGTCTGAACGTCCGAAATGCAACTGTAGAACTTTTCCTGCCCGCTCATATACGTCGTTTGAAGACACAATGAGAGATGTATAACACGGAAGTGCGAGAACAACGAACAGACTATAATGGTAATTCTAAAATGGCAAAAAAGTAAACTCCAACCAACTATAATGTAATAAGAGTAAAAACTTTGTAATAATTTGTGTACACTGTCGTCCTTCGTCTGACTCCTTGGAGTGGGTGCATGAGGAGTAGTGAGTTGAGATCAGTATTTGATGGTGTTAATGAGAATTAAGTGAGGGTAATTTGTTTGGTAATGTGTCTGTTAGGTTGTTGATTTCGGACTGAACACTGCAAGTGGTTTGGTGGTGATATTCCTCTTGAAGTATTAGTAGGAGTAGTGAGTCAATTCGACGTGGTTAGCGGTTGGTCTCCACATGTACCTCGAGGGGGTGGCAATTGTGAAGTGGGCCTGGCGAGGGAGGAGTCTTGGCCCAAGTTGACATGGATTCTGGCCAAGTTGAGTCAGGCCTTCCTCCCAATTCGGTTCCTTTCGGTTTCCACTTAATAGACTCATTCACACCTCGATGATCCTTTATACATCCCATAATGAATCTCGGTGGATTCCCACTCCTGCCCAAATTACCAAACATTTACACCTCAACAAACTCAACTCATCAATTCAATCACATTCCCTCCTTGCACACATGCTATTTACTGTATATATACACACACACACACAGTACAGGTAAAGATGTGCAAGCTGGTATTTACATCTTGGAAGCATGCATACACACTACCAGCATATGAGTTTCCGCTTACCTCCTCCAGGTTACATTTATGTATGTACGTGTAAGCTTATGACTACGGTGGTGTGTTAGCTTACCCCATGGAGTGTTTGTGTACAGTCTCATCACGGGTTAAAATTGATTGACGGCATAATTAATTTTATTGCAAAGTCAGTCCTGAACAATGGAATTACAATAGCAATTATCTCGTGTTATTTTTACCTTCTCATCATCATCCCTGTAAATAATCATCAACACAACAACTATCATCATCCATTTGCAATTATCACCTATCTCCTCCCTTCATCTCTTCCTACTTGATCCCTTATAGTACTATTATTATATATATTGTGTTTGAGAGCATCCAAAATCATTCAACAGTTTAGTGTGTATATATAGTCAGTGTAATCATAGCATCATTATATTATTTTACTTCACCTTATTTATGGCTTGAATCTTCTTCTAAGAAATTATTTTTAACTAATAGTTAATTGACGGATGATGGTAACACTGTACGAGACTTGGCTCTGTCGCTCTGTGCATGTACTTACCAAGTTAAGTATCGATCTCCATATCATATGACTATATTTGAAAATGATACATGCATGCTACTTCGGAAATGGAACCAGATACGAGGGGCTTGAGTGAGCGGTGAATTGCGGGGATGATAGCTGCACATAAACTGACTGAGATTACATTGATTCCAGTGTGTGGTAAAGGAAAAAGCGTGAGCATTATTATATATAAATGGAGAGGCGGGTAGAGAGAGAGTCAGAGGCAATTTGAGTAGAGGAACCACCAGGGAATATAACTATCCATTCAGTCCCACTTGCCCCATTAGAAATGATTGGGGTCACATGAAATGTCACATCTCATCCTTACCAACTAACAACCCCATTATATTCACAATCGAATCGACTCACCCTGCAGTCTAACCTCTTAATTACTCAACTGTATACACACATATCCATATTCCCAAATCATTATTATCTCGTTTGATTTGAGCCTGTGCGGTTGCAGTCGATTAATCTTTGCTCTCTTTACGATATTCCAAACATCATCTACACAATAATCCAATGTATTTTCCTACATGGTCATGCCACTTTTGACAGAGCGAAGCGAACATGTACTTCTAGTAATTATCTAGATAGACAACAACTTGTTAAATACAACTTGGAGCAATAAAGTTCACACACCATTTTCAATCTCTCACATAAATTCCTTCATTTTTATATCAATAATATTAATCGCAGATGCTCCAACACATAGTCAAATCTCCAATATTTCTAGCTTGGAGTGATGTCAAAATAAAAGCGTTCTTTGTAACATGTGTTAATTCCGTGGACAATAATAAGGTAGTCATCAATTAGGATGTATTCATTGACTCCACCATGTGACAGTCATTGCCAGGAGGTAAGCATCTAAAGAATGTTGGTAATCAGTGAGCCATTCGTACTCCTACCTTCAAAGACGACAGTTATTCATTATAAAAAACAACAACTATGTACAAAATACATATAAGCCATATGCAAAATATGAACTGAATGCAAAATACAAAAGGCTCATTTAATTTTTAGTGTAAATTGCACCAGCTCCCATTAACAATTAAGTCAAGTCGGTGCATCATCTCCGGTTTTATCATCTATAATTTTCATAAGAGACCAACTTACTACACGTTTTTCCACCCTCTCTCTCTAAAATGCCCTGTCTCATTAGACAATCTGATTTTTTCCCCTTGATATAATTATGTTAACGGTCAAGACGTGACAATGTTCCGTTGGAAATCACCATCTCTACAACCAACATTTGCAAGGAGCAATCATAATTAACCATATGTACACGATAATACCTCTCCTTGAATAAATTGTGAATTTAAAAATATTATGGATGCTAAACAGCAATTTTCAACTTGTTACAGTCAATGATGATTAATAGCGATTAAGAGATAATGCCACGAGAGGAACTTGATTATCAAGACCGAACAAGATGCAACATCACTGGAGGACAAAATTAATTTCACTGGGGTATAGTTACGTATAAAAAGCACCATTGAAAAAATCCTCTCAAAGTTCAAAGGATCATTTATGATCCTCATCATGGGTAAGGGAAAATATAAAGCCGGTTTTTTAACCAATGTGCAGAGAAAATACTAAAAGACTACTGAAATGATGTTCCGTCATATGTTAAAAAAATCGAGGATTTTATTTCAGGAGAAAAGTAATGTTTAAAGAAATTGGGAGGAACCAGGACGGAAGTGGAGGGAGCTAAAAACTATGAATTTAAAAATAGACGGAGAGTAAAAATAAGTATAAAATAACGAGGTGGGAAATTGAGTCCCATGGAGTTTATACCGTTTCAAAGACGAGTAGAAGAGAAAAAAGAAACTTATTTTATGCGCAAGCCAACTATGACATGACATGGTGTAAAAATGATTCGGTCCATTGGTAAATTTTCTCTCAACCTATGTGCATATAGTAGGGACAGAAAGTTATAGAGAGAAGAGAGTAAAAAAAAATTCGAGATGGATTTCAACTGTGAATGAACAGACGGATTTTATGAGTGGAGCTAAACTGAAGGGTCCACTCAGTCAAACCCATCAAATCTAATCGTAAGACAGGCCAGAAAGAGAGAGAGAGAGAGAGAAAATGTGATGGTTTTAAAAGGAAATTCAATACTACATACAAGCGTACGCCGAGTAATAAAATATATTTTACTTTCCTCCACACAAACTCACCTTATTAACTTGAACAAAAATCCATTTATCAATTACATCTCTCACAACTCCGTCCATTTTACACCATTAATTAACTCCATAAATGCTGGGCTTAGAGTGCTGAGTGCATATAAAATATCTAATCATCCACTGTTACTTGTACTCCTCCCGTTACTAAACATGTGAACATAAATATCACATATGATTCGCCTACTCTCTGAAAACGTCTAAACTTTTGAGCAACATAATAAATTTATATTAGTCCATATAGAAAATATATAAGCTTCCCACGTAGCATGGCCTGTAAAAAATTGAAATTGAAACCATGTCTCTTGTCCTGTTCAAAAATCAGAAAAAGCACGTGTATTCCCACTGATTTCCGTAGAAAATTAAATTAAGCATGGATTTATTCAGCTGTCTATATACATAATACACCAGAGTAATTTCCGTTTACGTACCAAAGCATTTATCAAGGATACAAATACTACCTAAAGAATATGTCATGGAATATTTCTTCACATTTTCAAATGTGTGGGACCCTAGCCAAAATAATTCATGTATAACAGAGTGTTCTCTGAAACCACTTGCGTAAAGGCTTGCATAATTACCACCCCCTATTATTACATTTATTGGAATATAAAATTTGGATGAAGGGATAAAGTACTTGTGCAAAAAAAGTAATGATCTCATCCCTTGCATTAACGACATTTCCCTAACATCAGGACACATAATGATCGTGATTTTGCTCATTTTTATAATTCCATATACCCATGAAATTGATACATTGACATTGAATCCCATTAACATTATATTAGTACTACCATTATCGAGACGTTTTACTCATTGCCATAAATAAAATTGCCAGCTAATAATTCATCCAAACGTTAAATACTCCACATTTGAATCACATCTTCTGTCTCCTCTAAGTATTACATACAGTTCGTTGGAAAACCACGATAAAATCAGTTTCTCTTGATCGCAGATTACCAATATCAAGCTCGCGTCTTGTCAATCATAAAAAGCTTGACGTGTTGATGGCTGAAGTCTAAAACACACTCGTGCACTTCTCTCGGAGTATACATTAGTACTATTGCCAACAATTATTGCGGCAAAAAATCACTCATCTTTTTATTGGAAATGTATTAGATCAGTCAGCGACGTTGTGATTTCCTTAAAAGGATAACAATTCATTTTTAACTACCCACGTTCTCCACATGTTCAAGTATCAATGTATATTTAATCACATCATCCATTTGACAACTTTTCCTCGCCTTCTGCAAAAGGTTTTCCAAATAAAATCCTGCCTCTCTCTCTCATCACAGATGCTCTCATTTCTCCAAATTTTTTCCTCCCTCACCTTTCCCGGACTTAATTACCTTGTCATCCTCTTTAACTATGAACAATCGAATCAAGCACCTCCATACTTTCTTTTCCTCTAATTTCATTGTATCCAACTTCGTTCATTACAAATACCTTAAAACATTCCTTCTCAAAATATCCCCATTAAAAAATCAAATTAGCCTTTCGTACAATTACTCCGATAATACTATAATAACAATGAGAACCCCACCCTTTCAAGTTTCATCTTTTCAGCCTCAACAATAAAATTCAACTAAATTAAAACTATACATTAACGTCTAAACGATACGGTACTTTGAAAGTTAAATCCTCATCTCATCAGCAAGATATGGATATTTTCTAATATACATACATTAGTCCAGCAATTAAACTATGAACTTCCTAAGCTATAAGCTACTGTTCCCTCTAACATAAAAGAACCGACTTTGAAATCCACCAACTACATATTCAAGTCTTTCTGCAAAAAGAAAATCCTTCTCCATTAACTACTCACCGCTACTTCTTTCTTAATTAATCTCACAGAATGATAAATCCTCATTACCCATTAGCCAATTCATTTCCCTAGAAATCAATTCTAAGCGTGAGTATATAATCACCAGCTCATTAATCATTTCTCGTAGAAATTCATCCTAATGTTTCTCTATGGATTCCTTCCCTTAAAGAAACGAATTGTCATCCTCAACAATGTAAAAAAGTAAGCATGCATACAGATTCAAAAGACAGGGAGAAAAGATGCGAAAGAAAAGTAGCTGTAATAATATGTTAAAATACATACACGAAGGGGTTTAAAAGTGGGGAAAAACTATGAGCTTCAAGACGGAACGATGACTGGAAACAATGAAAGAGGCGACAACGGTCATCAACAATGCTTGTTCAACTTGTAACAATGAGAGAGAACATAATCAATGAATGTCTTAAGTCAGGGCTTCTCTATACCATAGAACTACCAAATGGAGATGTTCTTCTTCTCTTGTATGCTTAAACCATATCATCTTCAAGACAAGCTCTCCATGATAAACATTCAACAAAAACAAGTGAACGAAATACCTTGGCTTTAAACGCACATATCCAAGTAAATATGCAATGGCAAGGTGAAAGCAAAGAGGTGAAGTAAAAAATGCACGCTATTGAGAGGCAAGAAGAAGCATCAAGAAGGTCCTCTTCCGTCCACAAACCAATGTATTTCCAGCGTCCCTTCTGTATATAAGCAGCAGCTCTTTACAGGTTACTCCAAAAGCCGGGCTTTGAGTGCTCAAAAATAATTATTATTCTACAATAGAGAGAATATATTGTGTATATAGAGGAACTAGAGGAAGTATCATGCAACGGTATTTCTGTGTAAATGCTCAAATTGTCTTTTGTTATTATTGTTGTAATTTGACTACGGTTTGGAAGTTGTTCCTATTACAGTGTGAATTTACCAAATGTAAAGATCTAGAAAAAGTTGTGGCTTAAAAAAGTGTCACTTAAAAATAGGAAATTATTGGTTCTTATTGTTAGTGACACATGTTATTTGAGCACGTGTAATTTATTTGACATAATCTAAGTAGATTTGTGTGGTTGTTGTGAAGATATTGCGATGTAGATATTTAGGATGATTTTGTAGTGGACAAAATAAATTTTAAGAAATTGATGAGTTGAGGTGGTTGACATGGATGCGGAAATGCCACAAGAATTTTTAGCGACTGACAGTGCTGATATTGAAGATTCGAATGGATATTACCCGGAAGAGGAGGAAGGGCAGGAGTATCAAGAAGAGTATCAGAGTGCTGGGGAGGAGGAAGATCCGTTTAAGGTAAGATGTTAGGGATATGTGGAGAAAATAGAAATAAAGTTTGGAGTTCAAAGAAGGAGTTAAGAATGATGAGTGAAGTAGCAATTTTGTGAGGATGTGGGCTAATTTTTGATTTGGTGTTTTCCTTTTCAGGGTATTGAAGAAGGATTGAATAGTAATCGGGGATTACAGGGAGGTTATTATGATGAAAGTGGAAGTAGTGAGGATAGTTGTGACTCGAATGATAGCAGGAGTCAAAGCAGCGATGAAGATGAGTCTGATGACGAGACGGAGATGCAGAATGGGATCGAAAACGGACATGAAAGTGAGGAGAATATGGAAGTTAGTAATGGGGAGGAAGATCAGCAGGAGGAGGAGAATCGGGTGGAGGATGATGAAGAGTCAAGTAGCAGTGAGGGATCCGCATCCGCATCGACCTCGTCATCTAGTCATAGAAGATATGTTGTGAAAAATGTCGAGTATTTTGCGAAACAGAATTTGGAGAGATACCTGAAACGACGAGGCTTTGTAAGTGGGATTTAAAATGAGATTTTATGTGGAAATGGTGACGGGTTGGATAATGAGAATGTTGTTTATTGCAGAATGTGTACGAAAAGCCTGTGACTGCAATTGGATTGGAACAACTTGTTGAGGATATGAAAGCGACATTAGGAGGAAAGGGTCAATATAAGTTAAATGCAGTTTCTTTTGGTGCCAACTATGATGGGGAAAGTATGATTGAGGAGATACAAAGGTTAGTATGAATTTTTTAAAGGATTTAATTATTTAAGGTGAATCAGTTTAGGGGGGGGTTTGTGGTTTACTCGTGCTTACTTAGTAAGTCAGTAATACCTACTTACATAATTGGATTTTTGTTTAGATTCTGGGAATTCTACGAGAGAATAAAGGACGAAGATTTGAATTCAAGTTTGGAGCTGAGGCAAATGCTGATTCCTATGTTAATATACTTTTACAACGAAAGTCTACTTTCTGGAGTTGTGGAAATCGCTGTGAAGTTGTTTGTTCAGTTTGCCCACAAATTTTATGAAGAATCTCCAACCAAGGAAAGTAATGTAGTGCTGTCACTCCTTGCAAATTTTTCTTGTACAACGAACTTTCAGGTATTGATTTTAATAACATTGCAGTGTGTACAATAATGAATAGAATGAAGTTAGAATATATAATTATGTATTTTGTTGAGATTTTAATTTGAATATTAATTTTAGGCCGCAAATCTCGCTAATCACCCTTTTATGAAGTATCTCAAGGAATTAGACTTTGAGTTTGCAGTTAGTCCTTGGGTTTTTGAGCGTCTTCAAAAGTTTGTGGAGGAATCCAAACGACCCGTTATGGCAAATTTACTTACAAGTAGGTTTAATATTATCGTTCAACCTGACGACGATGCAGACCCGTTTGCAGAACTAACTGTGGAGAAAGAAGAGGTGAAAGAAAATACTCAAGAGGCAGTAGACGAGGAAGAATTCGTTCAAAGTGAAATACATTCTGTGATACATGATCTTCGTGGCTCTCTTCTTCCAAATTTGCCATCTATAGTGGTTTATGCAACATCTGGCAGGTAAATCATTTCACTAGTTGCTTGTAATTGTCTGCAGTTTAATACTGAGAGTAATCCAGTTCCTGATTGAATGGTTATTGAGAGAATGTCTGTTAAAACTAATTTTTTGTTTCAAATTCGAAAGAGCCATTTGTGGCACTGTATCGAAGCACGGCTCAATGATAGCGTATGGAATGGAGAATGCTGGCATACGTGTCTTTGAAGCGCCCTTATTGCAAGGGGGACTGAGGAGTTTCGTCAAGTTTCCGGCGGAAGAAGTAGGATCAAATCATAGCGTCAAATTATTAAACGGCCATAGTGGTACTGTTAATGATCTGGCTTTTCATCCAAGAGCAAAGTATTTATTTTCTGTTGGGGAGGATGCCATTATGCGCATTTGGGATGCTCATAATAATATTTGTCGTGCTGTGTATCGGTGAGATATCTTCAAAAATGTGAAACTGCTCCATACTTCTATTTACACCCAACGAAAAATGTACTCCTGACTTTGAAAATATTTCCCATAACAGCGATTTTGTCGTAATTTTCAGGGGGCATCATTGTCCGATATGGACTCTCGATATTTCTGGTTCTGGTAATATGATAGCTACCGGAAGCATGGATACCACCGCTCGTATCTGGGTTCCAGAAAGAACCGATTTTGTGAGACTGCTAGTGGGACATTACTTTGATGTTGACGTGAGAAAATACTATTTAGATCTTACTTTCATTGATTTTGTCTGTTTGGAAACTGTGAACCACCAAAGAATTACTAATGATGATTGGGTTGCTCCGACCCAATTTTTAACTTTCAGTGTATAAAATTCCATCCGAATGAAGCTTACGTGGCTACAGGATCAGTGGATAAATCAGTAAGACTTTGGTCTGTAGCAGATGGAAACCTTGTGAGGATGTTCACGGGCGCAAAAGGTGCTGTTACATCTCTAGCTTTTCATAAAAATGGAAAATTCGTCGCAGCAGCGGGTAAGTAGAATGAATTATACGATTCTTCTTTATAATATCTGATAAAACCACGCCTAAATTGATTTCCTGCTTCAACAATATTCAGGTGAGGACGACTTAATAAGAATGTGGGATTTGGGCGAGGGAAAATTAATCTGCCAGCTGCAAGGTGCACCAGAATGCAGAGACCTATGTTTTCAGAATGACATGCTGGCAGCTTCATTTGCTGATAATACTATTAAATTATGGAACACTAGGGATGTACTTTCGAGTTCTAGTATTATCGAACCAGATGTAATTGAAAATTGTGATTCAAAAATATTCGCTTCCCAAACTGAATCAATAGTCAAATTGTATTACAAAAATCCTGCTAAACTTTATTGTTTAGGTTGTTCTAGAAATGCCAGTACCGCAACTGCTAGATAATACCGATGACTGTTTTGTATTTTGTATACGTTTTGCTATATTTTTATGCAAATTTTAATCGCTAATGTTGATTTAAATTTTCTATAGTAACACACGCAATGTTTTTTATAATAAAATTCATATTTAAGCAGTTAAACCTTTGATTTTTTAAGTATAAGCAAGTGCATAATATTATTTTTCTCTCCATCTAATAATTCTGATCATTAGGTTTCACGCAAACCAAAAAATATTATTTTATTTCTTGTATACTAAGGTGACCTTTAGACCATTCTTGTAGATGGACATCATGGACGTGGTGATATATCTTCTTGTAATGTAACAACCCATACCCTTTTAGTCGTAAGTATAATCCCATACAATTCACACAATTCAATTTACTTCAATCTCATCGTCAATCTGGTAGATTCAACTCAACTTCGGCAGTCACCTCTAGTTTTTAATCCATTTCAGAAGTATTTTTTTGCTTGTACCGTAAATGAAACGAGCAGCCAGTTTGGTACAGATTTTGCTT
>JAQFXU010002750.1:0-19150 GCA_034693705.1 Spatulosminthurus flaviceps
TATTTGTAGACATAACGGTCAACCTACAATTTCGCGTAGATGGGTTTTTGGGGTCTACACGGAAAAAATGGATAGATAGACCAAGCTTAATAGGTTCGAAAATCTAAGAATTTTAGAGCACGTGTGTACGTGTTGTGTAAACGTTCTCTTAAGAGGAAACAAAGTCGAAAACAACTAATATATACTCGTAGTGGCAAATCTTATGGTACTGCACGAACTTGCTTATTTTAGCTTATTGGTTCGTCTTCTATTTCATGTCTGGTCGTACTGTTCGACTGTTCGTTGTATACAAATGATTCAAATAATGATAAAAATGTCACACTATGATTACTGTGGTCTGTGGTGCATATAGACTGTATAGCACAAAGTAGGTACTCTTTATTATAGAGTGCCCGCTGGAGGTGCTCTTCACATTAGTTCTTTAATCCAGCATGAGTTAACTGAACCATTGCCAGCTTATATGAAAGAGAAATTAACTCTAGGGTTAATTTCGATATTTTACTTACTTCTGAGACACTTTGACTCACTGAATAGCTTTTCTGTTTTCACTGCATTCCGGTTATTTACAGGCTATAGCAATAATTACCTGTATATATATGCACTTGACATGCAAAGCATGTGGAAGTTGTCGCACTGGCCGCAGCAATCAGTCGCAGGTGCATTTCATTTGTTTGTTTACATTCTGTCAGTCCTGTGACACATCTTTATTAATTAGGTAACTGATAAATCAAATCACAAGTTGGTTCAAACAGGTATAGGCACATACAATAAAATGAGTGTAAAACTGACAATGAACTGAATGAAAACGTTTACCTGCATGCACGAAATCTATTAAAGTCAAACCACTCACTCAGGGGAATCTAATCGGATTTTAAAATTGGGGCTTGAGATTGAACTCTTTCTTCTAATCAATAAAATTAAATTTTTCCTGGATGAAAATCAATAGTAACAATAATAAATGTTACTATACTTTTACCTTTTACTGACCTTTTGTAGATTGGGTTGTAAATGATTTAAGTATGTGTATTTTTTAATGAGCTACAGAAGTTTTTTTGGCAGTAGATGTAGAAAAGAAAGGTATGTGAATCCTACCAGCATACCATTTTTCATATAAAAGTATGGTATTTATAGGACACAGAATTCGTTGGACAAATGTTGGATGTGAGCTTCAGGAATAATGCCTGCTTATTTTGATGATATCAGGAAAGAGTTTGATCGTTTGTAAATTAAGTAATTGTTATAATAATTGCAATTACTCGTGGATCGTAAAAAATAGCATTTCACCGTGTTTGTGGTTGATATTATACACTATACTAGGTTACTTACAAGCATTACTGTATGGTAATGGTAAATACCAAAATATTATCAGTGAAATAAATTTTCTTGGTCTCTCTCTATTCGTGTTTCATTTTCATTTTATCTGAACACCATTCATCAATAGCTCACTAGTTGAAACTCACTAACCAGAGAATCAATATACTCTTGACCCTTTTCTGTGTGCCTACGATTTTTTATGACTCCATATGATATTGTATTTTTATCTCCATATCTGTAAAATGTCCGGATTTAAAGAAACACATGTAGCATTCAAAATAATCCGTGATTCGTAGAGGATTATTCTGGCACGAGTTATTTAAAATGAATTTATTGTTGGAACTGATATACTTTATACTACCGGCCAGAGCGAGTAAGGAAAGTCAATGATTTCATATTCATACGAATTAAGCTATAAGTATACTTAACCCCAGGGCTTTAGTATAGCTCATGCTTTTTTAGATGTTTTTAAATGAAAACAAACCCGGGTTTTCCAAGGGTATAGTAATAAGTGCTGCGTTTTTGAATTACTGTGAAGCTTGCCTTTGGGCCAATTTGAAGTTGACTTAACACTTCCATTAGTTCTTTCTCTCGATGGACATTATACGTCTGGCATTAATGTATTGTGAACGTCTGGAATACTTTCCCTATGGAAACCTACATTTTTCAAGTAACTTCAACGAAGTTTATTGGAAAAATAAAGTCCAGGCATGATTTCAGAAGCAATCATTAATAAGTTAATTCCTCATTATATGGAATATAATACCAATTTTGGTTTGGTGCAGGTCGCTGGGTCACACGTTAGCCATAATTTGATCCAGAAAATCTTATTAACTAAAAGTTTCGAGGTGACGATGATGATGATGGCAATGGTTAGTCGTATATGTACATTACATGTTTTAAAGTGCAAAAAGAAACGTTCTGATTCTGCTGGATATTTTTAAACTGAAAGTTGCAAAGAATGCATGGCAAACAAATTATTATTATTACTTTTTTCCAATAATTGTAGTAACTTGTAAGACAAAATTTCCCATCCGCATCTGCGGATGGCCTAATTACTTGTATTATTTCATGCAGAAAACAACAAAGTGATCCTATGAATATCAGCTTTAAAAACCTGAAATATACAACACGATGTGCCCCATTTTTTCCACAGAAATATTTTCCTTAACAAACTCATTAAGTCATTAACTGGGGTTTTACCGAATTTCTGATCCAAAATTCGAATACTTAATCAATCTACACCATTCATCACCAAACAACTGAATAGACTAAGCAAAGTAGAAATAGATACTCTTAACTGCCTATTTGAAGTTGACTGTATGAGAAATCCCCCACCCCCTATAAACTAATACTAGAAGTCAATTGTCTGCAATCTTCGATACTATCCTGTCCATGTGGTACTCACTAGGTATAGTTATATATCTATATAACTATATTGTGTTAGTGTTGTGTATGAATTTCCTGACAATAAAAACTATTATTATTATTAGTATTATTAATCTTAATGCGAGTGGTATGGTTTGACTGATGAGATTTGCAGGGTACGTCACATCATTTTTTTTTAACTTTACGGGACAATAAACTTCATATTACGGATCCTGAAATATTCCGACCTGACTCTAGCTCTGTCAAATCATGCAGTCAAAGGTGAATAGTAAATCAAGCAGGCACAACCGATAAGGTAAAAAATAAACATGGTTATACACAAAACTGGTTATCAGTTCAGCAGGATTTTTCAGACTCATTCTTTCTATTGTTCATTAGAAATGACGGAGGACTCGTGATGTGATCCATACGTTCACAAAAAAATGTAATATGTAGTTATTGTACATATTTGTATTTTATAATAGTACATTACCTTCTTAGCAGATCCAACAATCAACTGATATTTTTCAAGGTTTGTGACCTTTTTTCAAAAGTTCTACTGGTCAAAAGTAAAGTAAATACAGTGGCAGGCTAAAACTACAACTCACACTGGTCTAGTTAAAAATGCGCTCGTAGAAAAACTCAGTTCCAAAATTCTTATTGAAGACGGAGGCACGGCTATTACTACATAAAATTAAGGTCTAGAAACAGCCAGATGTATGTACATATCTACATACTTTTTAGTATGCCACTTCTAAAAGATATTTGAACTTTGTATCAAGGGATATCAGCCAAAGTGGCTGAGTGAGTATTTTCGTTTCTAGCTTTACTTGTTCATATATTTTTCTAAGAATGTATTTTTCCTCTTTCACTGAAGGGATGAAGACTTCCGCAAATTTCCGATCGTTCCACTGCACGTATAGGAATAATGAATGCTTGTAAAGTGCCACAGAATGATAATGAGGAGTCAACCACATTAACACATACTTAATTTGTCATCTTATGACCTCTCGTAACACTATTAACTATCACTCAGACTTTTCAGGCCTTGCATGGAACTCACAAAATTATCATTTAATTCAGCGATAACTAAGGTTTGAAATTTCCCTAGACTCACACTTACTAAATGAAAGATCAAAGTACTGTCTCACATTGCTAAATTGCTACAATACTTAATTTGGCAGCCTTCAGTAATACTCTAAAAATTTAGAGCCACCAATGCTTTAAGGCGAAAAGATGATAATTTTACAAAAACAAATCTATGACACTTTTCAATGAAGTTTTACAGTGGTGGTAGAGTTTTTGTAAACTATATAGGCTCTCGCTATTTTTCTTCCCTTTCACTTGCAGGCAGAGTAATACTTCTCTGTGAGATGTAAATTCTTTAGATGACAGAAGGTGTGTTTTGGTAGTGTCAGTAAAAAACTGTAGAGGTAAATTAAGTCACTAGTACTTACTACCTAAAATCCAATGCTCTGTTCAAATTCTATATTTTAACACACATTATTTAATTTGCGATAGCCAAAGTATTCAGCAACTAATGATATGTTCACCCAGCTAGATAATACATGTGCTGGCAAATTCTTAAATGCGAAATTTAGGCACATTTGAACGATAAGAAATGTGGCCCAAACTGGTATTGATTATATCCGTGGAAATCACCCGGTATTTTACGTTACTCACTTCTTTACACCGAAGCGACGAACCCGCCCGGGTTACTCACACACTCACACTGTGGCCTTTCGGGGTAGCATAACCGAGTGAGTCTGCTCGTTCACTTAGATTTGTCTACACTTATAATACATAGTTGTCACAAATAGTACACATATACGTCTAACTCCAGTATTCTATTCTAATATATATTTCTGCTTCCCCTCGTCTTGGAACTGAATTTCTTTTCACTGTTTCCCAAAGAATGCTTACATTGCAATGCAAGTATAGTTCAAGCTTGGCTTACGAGTCCATGTCCCATTTAAATGTTCAACCAAGTTTGCAATATGACAAAAATACTTTCTGCTTTGCTAATGCATATTGTGTTTTCCGCATGATTATCGACGCATTCGAAAAATTCATAGAACATTAAAAAACGGTCTTGCACTTTCAAAGTGATGTGCTCTGCTTCTGCCTTTACTTATACTACTTATATACATGGACAGGAAACTGTCATAATAAAAGCGGACGTCGGTCTTTGTATCGTTATAAGCTTTCGTATTTGAGCTTTACCAATCACAACACGTTTTAAGTTTCATTGTTCATTCACAGAATAATAATGTTGTTATTTATTTCGCCTCCACGGTAATTGCCTATGAGCTAATAAAGTCCACCGTAAAATTAATCCTCAACTTTCGGAAAATGTAAGAGAAAGTAGAGACAGTAAAGGGTTATACTTACATAACAACGAGCATTAAGTTCATGCGAAAAACATAATGGTGATTTTGTGAATCCATACTCAAACATGTATTTACTTACAGTAGTCTTCCTGCCTCGTAACGTAATAATTGTTGTCCTAAAATTAAGTAGATACTGCTGTTTCAGCTAATAAAAAAGTTTCTCAATTTTTGCCCTGTTCATCAATATTAGACTTATTGTTAATAAACTGAATAAACCAATCCAACCAATTTTCAGCGATTTAGTTGTTATTACCAAAGTTACTTAGGTAAATACTTTGAGCTTGTGCAGCTCCATCTTACTTCTGCTTCCTAACTATTCCCTTCATGTCAACTTTTACCTTTCCATTGAAGTGAAGTGATTGAAATGGAAATAAGCGCTGGAAGTTTAAAAGTGTACACGAGGATCTAGCAGCCGCCGTATAAACATAACATAGATACAGAGTAGAGTGCCTGCTAGTGCCAAGTGGGAAACACATGCAATTGCCGTGTTTGCGTATTTGTCTTGTGATTAGTGAGTATTGTTGAAAAACCCGGAACCGGGACATAGAGAGGGGATCGGCGTTAATTACATATTTACACGGGACAACTGAAATAAAATATTTGACTAAACTTATTAAAATATTATTACTGAACGTTGGAGCAGTAGTCTGGTGTGAAATCGTAAGTTTTCCGGCATCAGCTTGTGCCAATATTTGTGTGCAAAATTAAGATTATTTATTTATTTTTAGTTTTGTGTGGAATATTGCGTAGGACATTACGAATTTTTTTAAGTTATTTAAGTTACTGTTTCGCGGCGGAGAAAGTATTTGGATTTTAAGTTTCGGGAGAACGTTGGGTTGGAGTTTGCGAAGCTTTACAAAACCTTTCTTTTAAGTATATAGATTAAAATGTATTTTAGAAATAGGTTTTGAATGTGCTTTAGTAAAAGCTACCATTTTGGGTAAGTGTTTCGTGTTATGCGGGTGAAAATAAATTGAATGGTGCTTTTTAGGTAGGGAGAGAAACTTCTGAAGTGTGATAAAAATTGACAAAACCGATAATGCCGAGGTTAAGGAAAATGAGGCGCAAGCAGAAGTACCAGTACCATGTTAACCGGAAGCAGTTGAACAGCAAGCACAAGAAACTACCACGAATTAATTGGTAAGTTGCGGTGTATTAACTGGTTTCATTGATTTTGTTGTGAATAGTAGGCATCGGTAAATATTGACGGTTCTCATAGAAAAAGTTCATTTTTACAGCGATGCAGTGAGGGAAGCCTGGGATAAGAAAAAGTCTCAGACAGATAATTTAACTGCTATGGGGCTGGTTGCTGATCCTACGCGGACCTTTTCTATTGTTGTACGTTTGAGTTATTATCTTTTTTTGGAAGTTACTGGATTCGAAATGAAGGGTAGTTTCGCTGGTGGTTTTAACGAATTTGATGGTTTGAATCTCTTAATTTCAGAAAAAGGGAAATGAATCGGATGTGAGCACTGAACCGAAACCCTCTGCATCCGTTGCTGCGAAATTGGAGAATGAGGCTAAACAAGCATTTAAAGCTAAAAAAGCCATTGCGCACCCATTACCTCCAGAAATGGCCAAGAAGCTTTTCAATTTTCTTAACAAGCATGGTGAAGATTTTGAGGTATAAATCCGTGCCTATTAAAATGTGGAACTATTCATATTATTTTTTCTCTTGAAAAAAAACGTTATGTGCTTTACAGGCGATGGAAAAAGATCCGACGAATTATTATCAAGAGACTGCTGCTCAATTAAGGTCGCAAGTGAACCGACTGAAAAAAGTTCCACAGCAGTGGGTACCGTATCTGAAAGAAAGAGGTTTGTTAGAAGAAGGAAAAGACGACGAATAGATTTTATTTTATATCTTGGAATATTTTCAGGAAGTAGTTATTACGATAACATCTGTTTTTCTCAGTCTTCGCCTCTTACATTTAATTTTTATTTTGTTGAGGTACTATTAGAAATAGAAATGTCAGATAAAAGAATAAATGTGATCGCAACTAAACACAAGGTTGATTACCTAATGGGTGCACTAAACTCCTTCGTCCCTAAGTTTCTAATCCATGTGGACTTAGCGTCTCCTTTTTGTGATTTGGATGTAACTGACGTTAGATTGAATCATCTGTATCCTTAACGTTTTTCGGTCATTCTTTGAAAGGACTTGCTGAAGTTACGGTAGCAACCATTTCCTAGAAATTCTTGAAGTTTTTTTATCAAATCAGTTTTTATAGTATTAAGTACAGACAATTTTACCATTCAGGGAAGGCAGCATCCATTTTTTTAAGTTTGTTTCATTATACTTTTCCTTTTAACGTCAATAAAACTTCAACTTGGGGTTGCATAATGTGAAGTGTGCCTTATGTTATGTTGGTAGATCTGTGAACAGCGTTGACATTTGTCACCATTAATGACTCACAGTAATTGCTTAAAAATTACTGCAAAATCCATATGGCAAGAAATGAAAACACAAAAATAACTTACAACAAAACAAAACTGCAGAATGTAGATATGAACAGAAAGGAATACACAGCCAAAATTTTTAATATGCAATTACTTAAAGTGCATTAGTGTATATCCCCAGGTTGAAGTAAGTAAATAATTTTACCCACACTGTTCGGATGGATTTTTTGACTGCATATTTCATCGGACTTAAGTACATGCTTATAAATACTGTTGTAGAGTAACATTTTCTGCTTAGTAAGTAAATATTATTGCAGTAACAAAAATATTGAAATATATTTGGACTATATTAGTCTTTAAATACTTTGGTTAGTCACAACAAGTTAAATCCATATATCTTCCCACATTTCCCCAGGTCTTCTTTTTTCTTTTACATCCTGTAATAGTTACATTCAGTTATTTCAGTTCCAGTACTTCCAGTTTCGATTTCAGAACTTGTTATTGTACCACGATTAGATTATACCAGTTCTTTCAGGTTCAAATCGCTGTATGCTATTTTAAAACTAAATCAAACAGTAAGAATCTACATAGCCATTATAATATAGATTCTCCTTTAGTCAGTTTCTCCCGTTCATTTCTCCATACTAAATAAAATCAGCATTAAAGCATTTTTTGTAAAATTAACATCCCTAACCAAAAATTTCAAATGCTAATATAAACTGGTGAGGACTTAATTATTCTTGTCAACATATATACTTACTAATTTGATGCTGTTAACTAATTTTAATTGTATTTGATCTATTGATATTTCAAATAGGCGTTTCAACAAGACTCTTTTACCATGAAATATTTTGGTTTAAGTTTTAATTTAAAAATTAATTTTAAAAGCATCTTCATTAAATATTAGCTGACAATAAGAAACCTTGAGCCTCAAGGGCACGAAAGAAGCCAAGGCGCATGTTGGTGAACAAAGGGAGGGAGAAACCCATAGCAGAAAAGACCTCCGACGGCATTCATTATATCGAAAGCAACAGGATTTCCCTACTCCTGGCACCATCCAAGCCATGTTATGTGTAGTGGTTATACTTAACTCCTTTTTAGCACCATGCATAATCAATCGGGTTAAATGGCAAGAACCGTTTCTTGTATAGTGCTGTACAGTGTATACGTATTCAGTGTATAGTGTACAGCAAAAGTTTCACCGCCTTCCTACTTTAAAATTAGAGTTTAGGTATATATACATACGTATCTCATAACACAGGAATTTTATAATAAAAGTTCTGCTGCAGTAAGCAGCAGCCCTGCATATACATGAAGCAGGTTTGGGTTTGATTGAGGTGCGGTGAAAAAGGTATACAAATATACCTCAAACTTCATCTCTTTAATCTGTACTCTGTACTCTGTACTCTGCTGTTTATACATGTACAACTTTCAGCATATAGTGTAAACCAGAACCACAGATGTATATGTAGAGCGTCGAAGAAGTACGTATGTAGTAATAAGAGGAGGGAGAGAGACCCAAAACCTAAATCCCAAATGTGCAGTTAAAATATCTATCTCGTACCTCTAGCGTCAGCCATTGGAAAGAACCATTATTACGTTACGAGACTGTTGGAAGTGAAGGTCATCCTAGATTGTCGTAGAAATCGGAGGTTTCCGAGTATCTCTGACTCTACATATATACCCTACACCACATTCTACAGTTGCCTAAAACATTTGTTCCCAGCCCAGATAGTAATTTCTGGTCACTGTGACTGTGCCAGGACCTAGGTCAAAATGTATTGCAATCCGTTGAGTGAATATTTCCAGCAAAATGGGTTTAGGTAGGATTTCCTTGTTGTTCCTTTAGTTAGACACGTTTCTTCAAGAAAATTTTTACTAAATATTTAAAAAAGTATTTTTGAATAATTGGATCTTTTTTCTCTAACTCGTAAACTAAAGATAGACTCTCAAAACACACTATAATATTTAGGTGAAGTACATTCATAATATTATATTATAATAACTACTTTTATAAGAATATTGGCTATATATAAATAGTCATAGTCATCAATTATTTTGTCAAATCAAACTATTAGACTTTTACTAAAAAATAATATTCCATTCCGCTACTTCATTTCAAAGTATTTATTTCCTGTTTGCTAAACCTTTCAACGTCGAGTGAGAACTTATCCTCTTTGTAACGAATATATTGATTTCAACTGTTCCATTTTTTCCTTTTATTTCGTGTCTGCCTTTTTGAATGTTTCTTTTGCTGCTAGATAAAATTTCACGTTTGTATTTTATTGTCGTACGAAACTGGAGTTCCTCGTTGTTGTTAATTTTTTCGTAAAACCTATGAGATTTGGTTGAGCAAGAAGGCCAATTTTTCATAGTTGCCGTAACTGACAGACGACGTGACGTTTAATTCATACATTTTTTTATTGTAAAAAAGTATACTAATAGTTCGACATAGTTACAATACATAGACATATTCCTTACGAACTATACCCGGAAGAATTGTGTAGTTGACAAGAGATAAGAAAGTGGAAGATCTTAGTGGAATTTTCCTTGCAAGTGGGTAAGTAAATCTTATTTGAAATCTCATATATGGCTCTGAGGTTTCGTAGTGGTTAGTTGTTATTAATAGGATACGGAAATTGACATGGCTGATGTTGAAATATTTGGTTTGAACCTGTTGTCAGCTATTGGGCTAACCAATCAGTACTACGGGCTCAATCAACTATGTGGATGCAGTTCTTCATGCTTTATGGGAAATATTTGTTGTTGTAGTTTAGCCGTGAAGATGTACGTAAAAGTTTGATCTAAACTGGAAGGGGAATTTTAAAAGCTAAGGATATCGTTATTATTTTGAAATCCGACGCGTGATGTAATCTTGAATGTGTTAAAAGACCCCTTTCAGAAATTAATTTTACGGGATGCTGTTTATTGAATGGACAGCTTTTGTGGAACTATATGTCAGCTAAAAGTTTATTTGATTTTTGTTACTTCATATTGGTACTGATTGGCACGGCGGAAGGATTCATTCATTGCTTTGATTTCACCCTACTGAAACAGTTACCTTAAGTTCTACCATTCGATGTAATTGAGTGTATTCATTTTTACCATTTGAATTGTGAAAGTCTTTTTTTGTAGAATATTTTATTCGAAATTGGATTGGCCCCATCGCCCTTGACTTACTGACATCATCCCCACCTGAGGACGGGCTCTGATTATTGCTTACTGAACATTTCATCGTTCCTGGGCAAAGTAAGCTGAAATAAACGTTTTTATAAGTAGAGGAAAAATAAGTAAATTGCTTAGCTGTAACACTATTGGCTTAGATGAATTTTATCTGGCTCTGGTGTGGATTACAGTGGGCATACTTTCTTTTCTGTCTGTTATTACTGTTCGCATATAAGCTTTTTAGCATGGAACTCATAAAACTCATACTGCTACTGCTATATCATTTTAATTTTTAGATTTCTTCGAATCGTCTAGTAATATGTAAAGGATTTTAAGTATCGATGGTCAATTATTATCGTATTAGATGGAATCAACTTAAAAATAAAAATACTACGACACAAAGTAAAACAAGCAAAACTTCACCATGAGTAGAGCTGGGCTTAAAATTAAAATTGATAATAGTTCGACTTATCCCGGAAAAGGAAGAATCAATAATGGAACTGCTAATTCCTTGTAAAGATATAAATTAACTGATGACGGCGATGCGATGGGTTCAGGATCTTATCAAACGAGAGAGAGAGAGATAGTTCTGACCTTTTGTGGTTGACTGACTCTGTGCTCATCGCATGGTCTTACCGAAAGAGGGAAATCAAATTCTGTTTCATATAAGTATTGTCAAGCTATCTAAACTGGCTCTATTTAAATATATCGATGCTTTTTTCGTAGTATTCGTTGAATTCGTTTTTATCTTGTGAGTGATTACCGAGGTTAATTAACGTAGTGGAAGCCTGGAAGTAGATAAATGAAAAAATCGAATGATTACTTTTAGGTTCATCTTGAAATGTTACTTCCTGCTCTTAAATGCAAGTGCTGAACTGTTCGTAGCGGAATCTTATAACTTTTATTCGTTAAGAAAAATCATCAAGGACTTCATAGTGTCTGAAACATCCTTGATATGTCTGGAATTGAAATCTACAAATAAATATTGACATAATGAGCATGATTAATAACGATTTTACTGCCGTAAGTAGAAAACTTTCATCTGAGAGTTTAAACTCGTGGAAGGACATACGTAGACCAATTCGTAATTTGTAATTTAGTTCTTGCTGACAATAACTCCCGTTCCCGTAACTAATAACTAATAATCAGTACAAGACAAGGAAACAATCAGTTGGAGGAAAATTTTGGGAAACAGTTGGTTAAATGTCAACAACTATTTGTGTGAAGAATATTTGATGCTGAAAAACTTAAGTAAAACAAAGAAGCAAGCTTTCTGTAAAGTCTTCGAAATCGAAGGGATGACGTCGAGCTCCATTAGTGGTTACTTGGCACTCTTGGCAGCTGATGAATTACCCGAGATTTAACTTTCGATGAAAATATGGGTGTACCACTCGTTCCTCTATCTGTTCCAAGCCAGATGATGGCATTTAGCTGTAGGTAATTTAGAAATCAGTTTACAATAATATTAAGAATTGGCGGCAGCGTTGTCAACTATTTTGTTGCTAAATTGTGTACTATGGGTACGAAGTAGCTCATCACATTGCTTGTTTGTGAGCCGTGAACTGTAATTTTCCATGCTTTTCCCGCTATTTTCATGGTTGAAGCTTTTTTTCGACGTGTCGACGTCACTTCAGCAAAACCATTTTGTGATAGCTGCGACGTCGTCGTTTGCAGGGTAAAGATGGGTTGAAGTAGTTCCACCGTTCAACGGTGATTGGTCTACTAATGTTTGATCTCAGGTAATTTCACAAGGTCTCGTACAATTCGCCGTGATGCAAGTACATATTTTCCATGCATTTGCGGATGGTAAAGTTATAGCCTCCTAGCTCATGTACTTCTGTGGAGAGTTCTAATGGAGCATTTTCGTATGCAGATGTCGCAGTTTGTATTTCAGGGGCAGCCTAAGAGACCCCCAATGTTTCATCGAGAGCGCTAATATAATGACCTTGTCATGTTAATAATACCAAGATATAGCACACGATCTCCCAAACTTATCAAGATAGGCAAGTTTTTAGTCGCATCGTCTCAGACAAATTTTACGGGGCATTGTACTAATAGATTGAGGCATGTGCTATTATTTACTCGTTATCCTGGGAACAGGTGTTCAGGAATTTTCAACCATGTTCGGTTTCGAAGTTTTGATACTGATATCAAAATTATGTAGTATCAATCTGAGGCAATGTAAATGAAAGTGCATTGCGTATGCCTCACAATTAGCATACCGTGATCTCCTGGCTTCAGTTATCTATTAATGCACTGTTCCAGTTAATTTTTACTGCATAAATTACTTTAGCACTGCCTCAAAAACTGACGACCATATGTGTATAATATTTCAAACGAGGTCAAATTTATTGCACGTGATTTAGTATCCAAGGCGTCAGTTTTCGGTTTATTATAAAAAAATATGGGTTTAAACTTCGATACATACATACCCATAGGTCTTACAGAGTTGTCAACCATCTTAAGCCTTTAATCAAATCGCGTTACAAAGTTTCAATGGTTAACCCTATCTATGAGGAGTCCTCGCACAAGCGGTGGTAGATCTGAGCGGTCAGAGGAAAAACTCAAGTTACAAATCACCCCGGGATTCGAACCCGAGTACGACTCAGATGATCCTCAAATAAAGCCGCGCCCATAGCCGCTACGATACAGGGTGCTTGTCTTTTCTGTTTATTACAATCAGAAAGACGTGACTTTTGTACTCACTCATTGTTAGAAGTATCTGGCATGTTATTGTATAACTAGGATCAATCACGACTTTGCTCGATGGTAAGGGAATTCACCAAAATATTTTTTTTCTTGTTGGCACCGAAATTAAAAAGATTTCATTTTGTCGATTTCGGTCTTATGTCCATAACTTCGGCATTTATGGTCCGATTCGGATAAAATTTGGTATGTGGGGTTTTCAGGCGATTTTAGTGGGGGTGTCTTGTTTCATTTTGTCATTTTCCCGAAAAACCGAAAAAACCCGGAAAACCGAAAATCGGTTTTTCGAAAAACTAAGACTAGACACCCCCACTTATTTTGCCTCAAAAGCTTAAGTTTCAAATTTCAGGTCATTCGGATCATCCAGTACTGAGATACAGCTGTGCCAACTTGGAAATGTAAAAATTCTCCCAGCCGGGGGGCGCACGTAGGAATTTTTTCATTATTTTTCCCAAACCTTACCAAGAACCCCCAACAAGAAAAAAAATATTTTGGTGAATTCCCTTACCATCGAGCAAAGTCGTGATTGGTCCTAGTTATACAAGCTCTAACATCCTGTATCTGTATCCATTTTAGTCAGCGTAATTGTCCCGAAAATAAGATATGGACTTTTTCTTTAGGGTGATCTCTGCAATCATATGATTCATTCCAGCTTAAGATTTTTGGCGTTTATAATTAGATGTGAAATTGTAATTAGTATATGCCTGGAATGACTATAAGTAAGATTTTAAAATATTCTGAAGGACAGGTTGTGGATGTTGTTGCCACGAAGCTATAGTATGTTCGTACATACTATAACATCGTACACACTCAGTTGTAAAATAATGCTAATATAGCTGATTACTGTGATACTTCTTCAATATAATTTGACCTGCACTTTTATCTAAACTATATAGCAATTCAGATTATTCTCTGCTTCGCACCAGTTGAACATATTGTAATGTAAGTACGTCTTTTCTTCACTTTTTACTACGGATGAAATTAATGTAATGGATTCTAGAGAAACTTGTACTAATAAGGAAAATATATTTGCTTTTGCACTTTGCACTTACTTACATTTACTTACTGAAATTACTGAAGTATAACATGCAAATAAATTAGGTTCGCCAAGGTAGTCTAAAATCTATTATGGATTAGTTACAGTTCCTCACGTCCATAAACAGTATATATTCGATTTCACACTCCAAGTCCTGAAGAAAAATAAGAATTTTCGGTGTGATCCTAATAATTATAACAACGACCGAAGGTATTGACTACTGACTCTTTGCCGACCTTATTCGGTTTCACACGTTTCGGTGCCATTTGTAATTGGTTAGCATTGCATGAAAATATTGTGTTGGACTGCTTCAGTATTCTGTTGAACCCTACAGTTGCAGACATCTCTTTTGGATTCTTTAAGTTTGTTACACACTTCTCCAGTGGTGGTAAAGCTGTTGGAATTAGTGACAGTTCTTAAAGTAAATACGGTAAACATCGGGGTAAACATACGTTTGATTCACATAGCCCCTGTGTATAAGTGTTTTTGAAAGATTTTGTAAATTACCGGGATATTGCTTATTTTGGCTTCTCCCATTTATGATTAGTATTGTGTCAATTGTGGGATGTAGTTTTGCGTGTTACTTACCCAATATGGGTAGACTCTCCGAGCCAATCCATTGTTAGATGTGTAACGCGTAAACGTATGTCCCGCTTTCAGTTTTTTGTGTTTCTGCTCCCTGCTCCCAGAAAGTACTACTTTTGATTTGAAATCGTGTCCAATTATTAGCTTTTATGAACAAACAGCTGAAGCCGATGCGCATTTCCCGGCATTTATTGCAGTGATGTTTTGTGAACTATGTGGTATCATTTCGGCATTCCAGCAAGGCTCTTTTTACGTCTATATTTATATAGTTTAAAGAAACAGTGATTTTAATGCATACTATGCAATGTGCACTTTGATTAAGTTAATGGTTACGTAAGTACATGTTGCATTGGAACTAGAGCTATAAGGTGTGGGTCTGATATTTGTATAGCAAGTTTTAGTTTAGGACATATATATAATAAATGGCACTACATTGATTCTTTTATAGGCACATGTCAGGCAGGAGGATGAAAATTAATTGTTTGATTACTAATTATTTACTTATCGACCATTCTTCTTGGTGATTTGATCGAATTTAGGTAACTGATTTGACAATGGATGCAGATGGTGAAAGATCATTACCTGGCATGTCGCTGCCAAAATGGATGAGGCGAACAACTGACAGGTTTAGGATTTTGAATATATTTTAAAAGTCACAATCTGACATTTATTCTCTTATACGCACGGGAATCGCTTGGAACCGGAAATAATAAAGTTCCAGGTAGGAAAAAGTCCATTTTGGTGGGTAAATAATTGGCAGGAAAAGAATAGTTTCAGTCAGGTGCGTTACATTTTTAAAGAAATTTTACTTTTTCAGGTTTGAGGAATATATTTTTTTTAATGTGTATACGGGACATAGTAATAGTAAAGCCAATTTGTATTGTGTAGATACGGTAATGCCAGAGAGAGAGAGAGACAGAGAGAGAGAAGGAAAGGAAAAAGGAAATAATTTACTTTACCGAAGTACATATTTGCCTGCGTACACAGTATATCATCATTTGTTGTGTACAATATCAATTCCAGCGATGATTGAATTTGATGTTCTTGCAATTTAAATATTTTTCTGCAGAATAAGGCATGTGTATCAGGAACTTTCATTAGTATTGGCCCAAAATTTTGAAATTAAAACGCGCCAATGGAAAATTAGAATAGTACTTCTTGTTCATTGGCAAATATTCAGTAATTTGTAATTGGAAAATATTCAGAGCTTAACTTATTGTCAGTTTTTCACTGATTACCTTCAGAATTCGGGATTATTCAGGATTTCCTTGGTTCGTTTTGAAAGCCAAGTCTTATATGCATTACAAATACACTGTCAATGACTGGTTATATGTTTCAGTGCTAAAGAGATACCTGTTGTAAGTAACTGTAAACTTTTGTTTGGAAGTGGACTTTTTCCCCTGTGTTCCTGATTTTCCCAATAAACTTAATTTAATTTTATAAGACTGCATTTGAACCTCTGAATTATAATCTTCTGAACTTCGAAGTCATCCGTTTTCTTGTAAGGAAGCCTGTTATTGAAATTATTTGTAGTTTGGTAGTCACTCATTTTCAGAGCTGGCAAAGAATGAAGTTGTATTTATTAAGGACTTTTAGAGAAGCGTTAAATATTTATCGTTTTTATGCCCTGAATTCTTGTTCGAGTGAACAGTATTACTTTACGGCATTCATCGATATAAATGAACTATAGCTTCCTTCAGTAATTTTAGACGCCTTCTGAGTTTTTCATGATAAGAATTAGACTGGGGAAAAATGAAATAAATCTGATTTCACGATTTGCCAACCCTGAATAACTTCTAGCGTTGACACAATGTCGTCAACTGAAAAAACCGAAATAATTTGCCGTTAATTTCGTTGATCGGCCGTGGCGACGTAGTCAGTGTCGAAACTACAATATACCTTTTGAAGTCAAATAAGGTCAAAGCATTATATTTTTGGATGTTAGTGGATGCCCATACGAGTTACTATTAGTAAGAATATTTTTATAAAATGGAAAGATAGCTTTGGGTTTGATGTTGGTCACCTAGATACGATTACACGGATTATTATTGCTCGTCACCGCCGACAAACCCGGACGGCTTCTTTCACATGAAAAACCGTCAGGAGACAAATGCTGGACAGCTCGGTAATAATGGTCCCGGTAAAATGGTTTCCTAAATTGTCTTTATCTACACCATTCCTAATATTATTACGCAAACTGTAAAAGTAACTAGATCCTTGTAGAATGTCCTTCTTAAATCTAGGATTCAGTAGTATAACAATTCAATTATTTTTGTGCCTGAGAGGCCATTCCAGTCTATCATGCCAAGTTACCATTAGTGGCTTCCCATCCAAACCCACTATCGTAGCTCGGTCTACACATGGACACTAATCGCACTTCGATAGTAAACCTGGAAAATAGTCTCCTGAAGAAAGACTCTGGTGTTTCTCGATTTCTGAGGATAACCATTATTTTCCAATTATCAGTTTGTCTTTCTGAGCAACGGTCAGATCAGTTCCTTTGCTAATCTGGAATTGTTATTGTTATACTCCTTGAATTCATTGTTTTACATCAATACGTCCTGCTTTAATTTTACTTTATACTTATTGTTAGTTGAACCCGTCAACGATAAATAAATTTCGGTAGTAAAAATGATTTCTGTCACTCCGGATTTCCTTCCGGAATTTGTTAAACGTTTTGTGTGGCTCTGTTAAAAGAAATTAGTATTAATAAATGAGTGCTAGTGTGTGGTTGTGAGTAACCCCTGTTTACCATGTTTCCTTTCAACAAGATCCGTTTCTTACATCAAGTCAAACTGGAAGTTCATTCCATTTTTCTTCATGTTTTAGTAGCAGAATGTCTTCAAAATCAGAAGAGACGAGAGTCGAGAATTGACAGACTGGATCCAACTTTGAGTAAAGTCACTGTTGAGATGGACAAAACCAATTGGATTAGCAACTCAAATAAAATTAACACCATCCAGTTGCAACGACACGCAAGTGACAATGATTGCTCATCCATTGGACCAGAGCCCACAAATTCTATTTACAAGACAGTGTCAACATCATCTCTTGTTGCAAAACGTGCAGAAATGTCTCTTCCATCGTCCCCTAAAAAGACTACCAAACAGTTTGATTTTCCCAAAATGGCTGGTGAATTGGATTCGGGGGAATGTGAAAAAGCTTTATCAAATGTTGATAGAAAGGAGGCTGTCCCCAAAATGCCTATTCCACCAGTGGTAAGTACACCAATAAAATGGTGTATGCTTTATGTTGTTGTAATTGTCATGATGCTACAATATATTATTTTTATAGCTTTTAGTATTGGATTTCATCATGATGGAATATTTACATTCTTTGATTTTTTAAGTTTGGCTTTTGAGATTTTGAGAATGTCATGATTTTATTCATTTGTTCGACCAACGGAAAAATCCATGATGGTTAAACGTGCTTATTTTTTAACGCGTAAACATGTTGAACAGAGCAATATTTTTTTGCATTTTTGAATGAATTCTATGCAATACATTTTTCTTTTACAGTGTTGTCAGTCTAGATAATATAATAACAGTAGATAAATATGTCTGATAATTTGTGCCTGTATACGTCTTGATTTGTACGTATTGGCACAACTTCTTTCCTAACTGATGCAATTTCTATTTAATCACACTTCTTTTCCGTTTAATTATGTATTATTCAGAAATGAATAGCTTTTCTGATGAAGTTGTAGAATTAATCTGTCCATTCGTGACCTCCGGTAGCTTGAAGGTTTGCGTCACAATAAAAATGGCTATTTCATAGTGATTGTAGCCCTCTTAATTTATACTTAATATGGGATGTATTGACGAAAGAAAGCTCGTGAGCGACTCTTACGTGTTGAACTCTGATAAAAACTTTGTGTTGCTGACGCAGCTTTAAATAAATGATTTCCAGATGTGTATGGGAGAATATATACACAGGAGGACACCAAAAATTATATATATATATATATATATATATATACGTCTGTATTTATATTCTCCGCAGAAGTATAATTGTAGCGTATATTGCCAGTGTTTCATTCAAAGGTTGCAGTGTACAACATATAGTCCTGGCATTTTATGGCATAATTTATTGTACGCCTCTGTTGCAACACTAAGACCTTGATTTCACTAGGGGATTTAACCATGGTTAAGTTAACTATAGTTAGTTTAACCATCGAAAAGCTAGG
>JAQFXU010002751.1:0-19139 GCA_034693705.1 Spatulosminthurus flaviceps
AAAAATTCAAGTCAAAAGATAAATTATGACTAAAATTCTAAACGAATCTTTTCTTTTATAATTGCCTCCTCGCAGCCCAAAACGTTCTGAAGTGGGGGCACCCTTAAAGATTTCACTGTTTATATATTTTCTAAACGGCGGGTCTTAAGCTCACTGGAATTGGGACATTTTGGAAGATCTCAATTTTTTCTTTCAGAATCGCTATTGTGTTTTTTTAGCTGTTAAGGAAAAAAGATACGGTTTGAGGATTTCGATGGATTTTTTCGAATTTCAAAAAACGAAAAAACAACCTGGGAAATACAAAATGCTACAGAACGGTGAAAAATTGGTCAAAATTGCTTTACCATATTTCGATTAATTTGTTTTTATGTGAAAAAACTGAAAATCTCCTACAACTCCCTTATTGTGCATGCGACCGCCCTGCAACCACCACCAATGTATATTTCTTGTTCAGTATAGACGAACTCGGCACTGTTAATCATTCCCCGGAAAAATACAAACAGGGAAATGCTTAGGGGTAACAAACAATGTTTTGGGCTTCAAGGCGGCAAAATCCGATGCCCTTGTTTCTTCGAAACATTTTCATGCCTTTATCAAATTTCAATTTTGTCATTTCCGAAAAGCGCGACCGGTAGATTTGGACATATAAAAAAGGACCACAAGCGCAGCGATGTGTTGTTTCCCCCAGATAAAATTTTGCAGAAGCTGCTAAAAATCCATTTTATGAGTTTGGGTTGCACCCTAGAAAATATACTATATTTAGCTTGGTAATATATGGCAGCTTTACTTATAATTCAGAACCATTGAATTGTACATCTCACAAAAACATAACCATTAATAAAAGTAAGTTATAGTAATGAGTAATCAGGTACCCCATAAGTGACAACATAGTCAGGTAGTATAAATGGATAGTGGATCATGGTGCGGCCGGAGGTGTTAGCCGGAAACTCTCCTGTATATTCACAACAAATATGGAATAATATTAAGACGTATATTTATTCTTAGGCTAGTTTCACATAGCTTGTAGTCTGTGAGTCTCTAAGCGACGCAATTTCCAGTATTGAATCAGACCAACTTTAAGATCCATTAACTTTCTCCCGAAAATATCTCGTGTGACCACGGCTTTGGTAACTCTTATTCTAAACCACTTCGGGCCTGAAAAGAGCACGTTGGCACAACAATTTTCCATGACCTCAGAGGTCAATTGGTGCATATTCCTAATGGCCTAAGGAAACTCTTAATTGCTATCTGTCAGTCAGTGGTTCAGCTTTGGGCTCATCGTAAATTCAAAACATTCAACTCCCACATATAATTGGTAATTTCTATAGAGATCTAGTTCAGTTACCTCAACCTCGATGTCAGTTCACATAACGTAATTTATTTGTCAAAGGTTTACTCTGTTTGTACACACGAGTGAGTTCGGTAATTTAAGCTAATACCTTATTATGTTTATAGGGTTTATTAATCATGACAGGTCATTTTGCTTCTGGTAGCTCACTCACCTTCCCCACATTTTCGATAACATCATGGAATTTATTTATTGATATGCAATGATTGATTGAATGGATGATGATTACCTCAACGGTAGAATCCTCCTTCGTACCGTGACTTCCGGTAATGTAACATGTATAACATTGATGTGAGGTTTCCGGCTTAATAATATCGTGAATGACATAACATGGTGGTTGAATAATAATGTTGGGCTTGGAATCATTGATGTAATTCCTGCAACTACGTACCAACTAAAAATCTTTACGGTTTGTTGCATAACATGATCGCAAAATCCGGCTATCCATTATAAATTATTGAAGCTTGACATGTATTTATAGATAGATAGATATGGAAACGTTTAACGCATGCATTAACTAATGTGCAGTAATAATTTAATTGAACACCTATATAGAGTTGCCCGCAAGTGAAAGAAGGGTATTTGAATATTCACTTGGTACCGCATTCCCACGATGATGTGGGATGGCTCAAAACCGTTGACCAGTACTACTACGGTGGTGAGTATTTAGAATAATTATTTGTATTGCTAAATATGCCTTCATATTATGTGTAGTCAGGTGTGCATGTGGACATGCAAATCACTCCAGAGTAAATGCTAAATTGCTGACAGTGGAAAGGAGAGGAAATGGCAAAGTGTAATATTTCTATCCCATTTGATGTAGATAAGAACGGGATACAACTGGCAGCCGTACAATATATCCTGGATTCAGTGGTATCAGAACTTCAAAAGAGTCCGGACAGGCGATTCATTTATGTGGAAACAGGATTCTTTTGGCGATGGTGGACAAACCAGGAGCGAGAAGTCCAACAGACTGTACGGAATCTGATTAATACCGGTCAGTTAGAGTTCATCAATGGAGGTTGGTGTATGAACGATGAGGCTACAGCGCACTACAATGCCATTGTGGACCAAATGACTTTAGGATTGAGGTAAGCCAACGCTTAAATCCTCAGCTTAAATGGCAGGAGGACTGGAGGAGGAAGAACGTATAGCAAAAATAAAGGGTGACAGATGTGAAAGAGGCAGGAACGCGAGGGAAACCACTACATTTTTTATTACGATTTGGAACAATCTGAACAATGATTTTATGTCAACCAGAGTCAGGCTTATTTTACCTTAAGATCATCTTTGTTATCCCTCTAGATTATCTTATGTCAGTGTACAAAAGATGGAAACTTGCTACCAAAATTAATATACATATATATTCAATAAATATTTTATAAAGGAAAATTAATAATAAGTACAACATGTCCTGTAAATACAATACAAATAGTTTGTAATAATGTAATAAGTTACTACGTGTGTATGTAAACAATGTTATAAAATGACATTAAAATGACCATGTAAACCATGTAATACAAAAAGCAAGTCAACGCATTTGTGTGCTTCGTAAGGTAAAAAGATTATATTTCTGGAAACCAGAACTAACAATTGTATATAAATCAAATATTAGAATATTATTTGAGTATGCCATCCCAGCGTGGGCATCTGGTTTAACTAAATCCCTAACGTTTCGATATTTTCTAAACATAAATTTATTAGATTCTAGAAGCTACAACCAGTCCATCCCAAAAATCTTTTTTGGATTGGTGTAACTTGATTGAAAGAAAAGGGAATCAGTTGGTTTATTTATGTTTTTGTTAAAATATAGATATTTGAACGACACCTTTGGAAAATGTGCTCTTCCCAGAGTAGCTTGGCAAATTGACCCTTTCGGTCATTCCAGGGAACAGGCATCCTTATTCGCAAATATGGGATTCGATGGTTTGTTTTTTGGGCGTTTGGACTACCAAGATAAGTTCTATCGGCGTGTGGGAAAAAATATGGAGACTATTTGGAGCGGGAGTCCAGAAAATTTGGGTAATAAGCGCCAATTTGACTTCGTCAACTATAAACAAAAATAAATATCATTTATTCCATTATATGAGTGTAGCCTTTGAATATGATATTTTTGTGTTCAGTTCAATTCAATTCATTACTTTATTCTCGCGTTATTCCTGTGAGTCAGGACAAAAAATACTTCTCACCTCTATAACACATAAAGCTAAAATGCTGATGGAAAAAACTGCTGTTTCCGTGCACTTAGAATTCAAATTATTTTGAAGACGTATATCCAATATCCATGTTGTTATATGTAATAAAGTAAGTAACTTATTCTTTCAAGTATTGAAAATGTGTTACAACGCCCCCATGAATCAGGGTTTAAGTTAATTATATAATTTATTAGTTTATTGAATTGATTATAAATATTTGGACAATATAATGTTGCTAATAGATGATTAATTTTAGTTTAAAGTATTATTTCATTATGATATTTAGACAAGCATTCCCACATTAGCAGATAGTAATCATGGACAGAAAGTACTAATTAATAATTAGTAAACTTATTAATAATTAACTAACTTAATTGATTTAAACTTCCTGATTTTTTTGTGATGCCGCATTTTAGGGAAAGATTCTTGGTTATTTTCTGGCGCCCTTTTTAATGGATACAATCCTCCAGACGGCTTTTGTTTTGACATATTCTGTGGGGATGATCCCATTAATGACGATCCGAAGTTACTGGGCTACAATTTGGACAAGAAGGTAGAGGATTTCATCCGAATATCCGAATATTGGAGTACACCGTATAGGACAAAAAATGTTCTCATGACCATGGGCTCAGACTTTCAATATATGGCTGCCCACACTTGGTACAAAAATCTTGACAAACTTATCAAGTAAGAATTTTCAGCCTCTTTCTTACTCAATTTTTCACTTTTACAAAATAAATACAATCAACCCCTGTTGATTCAGCGTATTCTCGGGTGGTAGTAGAGCGTAAAGAAGGTATTTTTTAGCAATAATTATTTTTAAAGAGTTATTGAACTTTCCCATCAATTTTATTAATGTCTATTAAAAATGTGCATGAAGCATAATATGTAATCTATGGCGAAGAAGTAATTTATAGAATGACATTCTGCAACTTTGACAAAAAGCCGAGGAAGAAAGTTTTCCTTTATCCACATCCTTAATTTACCATGTGCAAATATATGAAATAACCATTTCTGAAAGATTTCCCCAACAAAAAAAATCAATATTTTTCAAAAATTTTTGAGATTTACCCATTGAGTTTTCATGATTTTAATTCAAGATGCACATATGTTCAGTAGTGAATTCATGCACGTACACAAACTCCTTTAATGTGTGTACCGGTCGCCAATTCTTCCTTCTAAAAATAATAATTTTCTCTCCAACCTGAGGCCTACAAGTCTAGTCTTTTCAATTTGTGCAGATTAAAATAATGTATGAACATTGTTCTCTTGTTTGTAGACACGTCAATGCCCGGCAGGCAAATGGTTCCTTGGTGAACTTATTGTACTCCACCCCATCCTGTTACCTCCAGGAAGTCAACAAAGCAAATTTGAGCTGGTCAGTGAAGACAGATGATTTTTTCCCATACGCCAGTGATCCCCATGCCTTCTGGACGGGCTACTTCACCTCCAGGCCCACATTGAAATATTTCATACACAAGTCCAACAATTTTCTTCAGGTTGCCTTTCTCTTATACCCCTTCCCACGTTACTCCTACACATTGTAAGAGTAAACAAGCATTTCAATTAAAAACATTTGGTTCTTAAGAAATTTTCTAAAAAGATATGCTACTCCGTAATTGAAATTTGCAGGCTTGTCAGCAACTTGGAGCCATGACAGATGAAAATGGAGAAACTCTGGAAGATATATTCAAGCTGGCGGAGCCTGTGGCCGTGAATCAACATCATGATGCTGTGGCTGGAACAGCCAAACAACATGTGACTGACGACTACTCCCTCCGCATCAATATTGGTTTGCAGTCCTGCGAGAAAGTCATCAGCTACGCTCTCAGGTAACTCTGCTCCTGCCTGCTGCCCACTCAACTGGAATATTTCCATTAAATCTTTCTCTCCGCTTCCGCACTTTCCTTTACCCTCTTCATCCAGGTAAGTTCCTTCCCCTCATATTTTTTTTAACCATTCAAAGCTGCCTGAAGCGATGAACATTGTACACAGGTTAAGTTGTAAGGAATGGAATCAGTACAGTATAGGCGTTTTTTATCTATTTAAGATTCCTCCCAGCTCTTTTAATGCTTTCGTTTTTTCTAATAACAAATTTGTTTTTGATGTTTAGTCTTGAACCAGTTAACATGAGTTTTTTAAATTGAATTTTGTTTCAAATTTAATGTCCTCTGCGTGTGTTCATGTGTACGGATGAAGAAATGATCATCCCACATTCATGATTCCACCATACCCTGATATTATACACTCAGTCAATAGAAAACTTCTGCCTTTTAAACTGTAGAAGTTTCATAAGAAGTTTCCAAGTATGCTAACGCTCTTGTTGTTATAACTACTTACTTTTGATGTCAAGTGTTGACTCTGGCTCGTGAGACAGCTGTTAATCGTTGACATTAGAAATTAGTCTTACAAATTAGTGTAGAACTTTACCTATTCATGAATTACATTGTTGTGAAATTTATTATGCCAATGGCTTTTCCTAATGTTTCACATACTGGCGATGAAAGTTTGGTGTGCTTTATTCTCATGCATTTTTTCCTCGTGCTATAAATTATGTAGGTGGAGGATGATGTTAGGAAGTCAAGGGAAAAATGCATGGCTGCAAAATTCCACTTGCTTTTGACTGCAGTAGTGGAGAAATTAAGGACTGCAAGGATTGCATATCGTCGGCTAAAGTGCAAAAGGGGCCATAATTTTAGAAGCGTTGTGCAAGAAGGGGCTATATGTAGCGATCGCTTGACATTCGAAGGAGCCAAGTCTGTGCATATACGTACAGAAGCGTAGCCATGCAAGCAGCTGCGGGAATGCATATAGCCACTTTTTGCAGTAGAATTGTAAGCGCACAGAGTTGGAACTATCTCGTATTAAGGATTTTTGCATATGGCCCCTTTTGCACTTTAGCCGACGATATTTAATCAAATAGAAGTAACCAAAATACGTAGGATTAAAATTTTCATAAATGCTGGGATTACATGTACAGGACAGTTCATCCTAAACTGCACACGTGTTGTATGACTTGTAAAAGTGGCGATTTTTCTTGGAATTTTTGGAGGCCTGGAATTCATTCATGGTTGAAATTCGTGTTGAAAATATGTGCAAGGTTTATTATACTCTTACCATTTACAATAATGTTAATTTGTATGAGTGTATGAAACACTTTATACAAGTTAGAGAATTTGACGGGAGTGTTGGAACTGGTATTAACTTACCAATAAGTTTTATACAATGAAGGGATTGAGCGGAAACCTTCGATGCTGCTAATTGCAGGGATTTGACTATAGCAAAAGTAATTAAGAGGACTTTTGATGAGTAAAGTAATTGGTTGCAGCTGGCTGAACCAGGCTTGAATTTTAACTGTATTAAATATTGATTGCGGTAACTTTGAGAAATGTCTTTAGATTTAAAGTAAGTGCTGTTGGAGGAAAAGCTTAAAAATGAGTTGATGGGATAGATGTCAGAGAGAATTATTATACAAAAATGGATATGATAGTAGCTCTATAATGATGGAATCAATGAGATATCCATGAGTTCTTTACGAGGATGAGAGCGGGGTAGTTCTTGATTATTTCATGATTTCTGTCATAAATATCTATTGCAGTAAAATCAAAGGTACTCAAGAGACATTGGGGATATCGAATCGGATTGATGATGTCAATCTCAATGATACATTAGGAGCTGAGACAGGATTTCAAAGCGTTCATTATGGAGACAACGGTTATGAGTTTTGTCATCTACTTAATATTAGCGCTTGTGATCCATCAGAGCTCAAGTCTTCCTTTGTATTGTATGTGTACAATCCGTTGGCTAGAGAAGTTGTCAATTCCTACATTCGCTTACCTATCTCAACCCCCGTTTGGCATGTGGAAGGTCCTAATGGTAAGTGAAAAAGATTACTTGTGAGGCTACAGCAACGGAGAATTGAGTGTACATATTTATGCCATTAACATCAAAATTACTTGCATGGATTTGCATTATTTATCAAACGAATACGTGGGCCACATCAAATGGATAATGTGACTTACGAGCTAACTTATATTGATGTCACCTTGTGACCAATGATTTTAATATTTAAAAAAATTCCCAGTCGGATTTTCTGACCTTCCTATGAACATACTCATCATTAGGTTGACCCTGTGATGTTAAAAAATATTTGAAGCTTCATTTTCTACAATTTTTAAATTGTATTAAACTTGGAGATTTTATTACTGTGCTTATGACATTGTGCTTTACAGCAAATGCAATGAAAGTATTTTCAATTTTTATTTTAATTTCAATTAAGTTCAAGTAATTTCAATTACAAATTTTGTTGGGATTTTTAAAAATATAATAAATGTTTTATACAGTTTAAAAAAATCAAATCAAATTTTTATGGAATTTTAACAGATAGGGGATTATTTCAAAATATCATCGAATTTTCAAGATTCAGTGTGTGCGTTCGCAGTAAGGAAGGAAATATAGAAATGTTAAAACCAGTAAACCAATACTAATTTTTGTAGAATATGAAAACCATAAAAAGTCAGGGGGTGCCATCAACAAATGCTAGCTTGTTGGTGATGTCGAAGTTCATAGTGCTCAATCGCATTTTTTTTCTCAAAGTAAAGATAAGGGTATAGTCATTCAATGACTACTGGTTGTCCGTTGAAGAGACATGGAAAGTTGTAACAACTTTAGTTGTAAAGCAATATACGTTATCAGTTACTGCAGCCTTTTACTATACCTTGAAACATTAAAGCTAATGTGTGTTGAAGATGTATGGTTATGACATGAAGGGTTTGGTGTACTCAAACGGAACTAACGTTCACCTTACTCTACTCCTATGTATTACAGGTGATGTTTCAACTCAAGCTATACCCCTCCCAGAACCTGTTCTGGAAATTCCAGGACGGATTAGCGCCGCTCAATACGAGCTAATTTTTCCTGCTGGAAACCTTCCAGGTCTGAGCGTGACCAATTTTAAATTGACCAGAGTTATTGACAATGAAATTGTTAGAAGGAAATTCCAGCCAATTATTCAGCACTGGGAAGCTGCAGCTGTGAACCTTCCAGTGGTGCTCAGTGTGGAAAATAGTGGGAGACGACATTTACCCATAATGAGTCAGAGCCCACCCAACCAAGATTTTAGCATTGAGAACTCCGTGGTGAGCTTCACAAATGACTCCATGTTTATTCAAATAGAGACCAGTAAGGCCATAATTGGAGGTCGGATGTCTCATATGGCTAAACATTGCCTGGAGTTGTGCAATTATTGTGTATCACAATAAACTGTCCTGGTCTTTCTTCACAGGGTCTCACTTGTGAATTCGATGGAACTACTGGATTAATTCAAAGGATTCGTAGAGGAGGTAGTGAAATCCAGCTATCTCAGAATTTCTACTACTACCAAGGAATGAAGGGGAATAATAGCGATTTTGACAGTAGAGCTTCCGGTGCATATATTTTTAGACCCAATGGCACAACAGCAGTACCGGTCGCCCACAAAGTCAAGTACGAGGTTTACAAGGGTAAATACTTTCATTTATTACCACTGCATCTACGCCATACGCAGTCTTTGAGTCTAGTACACTAGCAACTCCATAATTTGTAGTTGTTTCTCCACATTTCGGATTCAGACTGATGCATGTATATTTCGGGGAAACAGCATAAAGCACAGGTTGGAAATTTAATTCACAGCTATTGTGACCGTCAGCTCACAACGACGGATATATCTAAACTGCATTAAACAATTGACCTTGCATGTACCTGCCGGCGTACTCAATCCGAATAAACTATTAGAGAGCAAGACTATAAAAGACCGGTGATTTTGGAGTTGAGCCAAGTTTAATCTACCTTTTTAGTTTTTATAATAGTCTTTCAAACAAATGAATGGTTGAATTAATTAGCATACTCTGCTCTATCGCTATATGTATGTACGCATTGCAATTTTAAGAGAACGAAAAGCTCCCATTCATTTTCAGGTGTCTAGAGAGCGTGCACGAGTCTCCAATTGACCTCAGTTTTAATCTTTATGTCACATTGGGTGGTTCTTTTTGTCTGATATTTTTGAAAGCTGGTTTCGGATGAAGCCATCCTTCACATGAAATTAACATAATTTTTAAACCATGTCAAGTATTTAGCTAATTTAGCAAGTACTTCAGGGCGAAGAAAAGGCAAAGGCTTAATTAGTATAAATGTTCTAATCAAAGAAATAAGGAGAACAGGTGTTTGAGAACCTGTGATCGCCCAAATTAAATCCTGTTAATTAAAGCTTTTATAAAAAATGTAAATAACAGGATCTGTAAATTGCTACTAGCATTACATCCATTAAAACATCAGAGTAAGATAATAATTATTAGCAGAATATGAAATATGTACTTATAATAGTAATAATAGTTTATTGTCATTTAACGCATACGATTACATTTACCGCATAAATTTATACATTTATTTATACGCATACATTTACACATTTATTTATACGCATACATTTACATACCCATACTTTGGGTGGGTCCATGTCCATTGAACAAAGTGTATAATTTTAGACTCTATCCACGTTTATTCACCCTTTTTCCAAAAAACGTCCGCGATGAATTATTAAAGCTCAAAGTGAAAGTTACTTTTTTGTTTCCATACCCTACATGTTATGATTTGATGGAGATAAAAGTCGGGATAAGTACCGTAAATAAAATAAAGCCTTGTAATATAGAAAAGGAAAAAAGTGTTGTCCAGTGAAATGCTCACATAACTTACACATCGGTTAGATATATCAGACGCCATCAGTGGGAACATGTGGGTCGGGTCTTCGGGTGTTAAGATATAATTATATTGTACACTTTGTCTCTGCTGGTCCCAGGAGCCTCGTACTGTATCCTTATATGTACTGTTACTGTATACTCCCGCCTAAAAATTACCAGGGCAAGTGATGAATGGTAGATACTTTGGAGCTTCTTCAGCTTGGTTCGTGGTATATATATATAAGTTAATAAAGAAGGTACTTAAAAAGTCACAGAAATGATTTGCTATTATTGTGTATAATCACGTGCATGTACTTGAAGCTATTGCGCTGTCAGCAGCATGTTATCTTGGAAGTGGTATAGTGAGATTTTGATATAAATAGATTCCGAGGAAAGAATATCTATCGGACTTTTATTGTATTCTTGGTCGAAAAGTATTCATTTTTAAGTAACTCTTGCTCGTCTTTGTATTCGTCTGCGGACGGCAACGGAGGATTTGCTGTCAGGAGTCTACTCCAGACATTATTTCACCAGTTTCCTCCCATATCTTTTGTGCACAAGTACGTAACCCGCTGTTATTATGTATGTGACATTATTATCAGGAATTTGCCGTCTCTAGTCTCTACTTTATTGCCGGTACAAGTCATAAAATTGATATTATTTGCAACATTTTTTCTTGTTCATAAGTTGGAAAAAAATAGGAGCGGAAGTAAAAGAAAACGCTTGAAAAAATTATGCTTTGATCAGATCTTGGAAATTTTTCTTCTTTCCTTGTCAGTTTCTCAGTCTCTCCTTGTCAGTACATTAAATGTACACACAAGAAATTTTTATTGACTCGAGACTTCAGAAAACAGAATTTTTCGTATATACGTACTCAGTACTTCTTCTGCTGTTCTGTGAAATTAATTCTCTAAAACACAGGAGTAGGTACTTTACCAGTACTTTCACATCTTATCCACTTCATAGAATTCGAGTGTATTAAATTTTCTACTACTAATGTTCCGAATTTTCCTCTATAAATTTCCTAAGAAAGTTTAAATGATGAGGGGATGAGTCATATTTCAAAAGGCGAGGAAATCTTTTGAAAAACAAATTCATACTGGTGTTACTACGGGAGCTGCTGTAAGCTAGAAAGATCTAAGATTTTCTGTAAATCATTTAAATTACTAAGGAAGGCTATTTAGAGTAAATGGGAATGTGGGCTGGTCCCAGACGCTGGGAATTCGCAATGTAAAGGGTCAGTATTCAAAGAGTGTTATAAGTTTGGCTAAGAACGGGAATTTTACTTGCGTGGGAACATACCCGCTCCATGTCACTCAAATTTCAAGCCCTTATTAAAGGCTTTAATTTAAAGGTTTGGATGAAGGAAGTAAAATGACGGTATTTAATAAGCAGAAGGAAACATAACCGTGTTATGAGACATGAGTATGATGACATTTTTTGTGTAGGCAGTATACTGATTGTGAGTATACTGTGGATGCATACATTTGATGAATATTCTGACTTTATGAGGGATGACTCTCAGTATTTTCAAATGGGAAACTCATTCTTTATTGAAAAGAAAGTTTCTTTGCGATAGCTTGTGGCAAAGGAAAAGCTTCCTTTCTAATCTTGACGTCAAGTTTTGTCTTTTGCCTTGCTTCACATACAATATTTGATTCTAGCTCTCTTTGTTGGATAAACCTATACCTAGTAATGTCATGGTCTTTGCATATAAGTACATAGAAAACTGAAAGTAAACGAATGTGAGATTGTACGAGCTTTTATCCCTTGAGGCTTTCCTTTTATTTATGTTGCCCATATGTATAAAACACAAATGCCCTTAGATTTAAAAAAAATTCAAATTTCGTACTTTCCAATTGAAAACATGTAAGTTAATTGGACGTTCTTATTATTTTGATGACAAGGAGCATATTTAATAGACCAGGATGGATCTTCTAGTCCAATCCTTAGAATTTCTATATAGAAATATACAATTATTATTAAAAACTTTAATCAACGTTTTTCAAAGCCTTTTAATGTACATATATGATTAGATTTTTGAAAGCTTGTGAGTATTAATTTGGATTTGATTTACATGTTTGTAAATTACAGGTGAACATGTGACGGAAGTACGTCAGATATTCTCTGAGTGGGTTAGTCAAATCATTCGACTGTATGACAAAGCAGATGCTGTTGAATTTGAATGGCTTGTGGGTCCTATTCCAGTTGGGTATGATATATTAATATAATATGACATGTTACTTGCAATATTTAATATCCGCTTGACATTGTATTGAAACAAGAGAGACAACTGTAGATTGTGGCAGTCGTCGGTATGATTTGACATGGGTGGCTCAAGTCAGTCAGAATTTTTCCTTTAACATCCCTTAATATAGAGATCACATTGGTAAAGAAATCATTACTCGTTACACCACGGACTTAAGCACGAACGGGATTTTCTACACGGATGCCAATGGTCGGGAAATTCTTCGGAGAGAAAGGAACAAAAGATCCACTTGGAAGTACAAAGTAGGTAGCAACCAGTCATTCGCATGTAATATTATTGTCAACATTGGTTCTCATTCTGTCCTGGGTATTCTATCTTGTCATGAATGCTGATAAATGTCACGTTCCACAAGTTCCACTTGTCTATGTAGATGAGAGTAGGTTTACAACTTACAGGGACTTTGAACCATCTTGAATTTTTTTTCAACTTCAAAAGGGTTGAGGAGTTCAACGCTATTGGGACTTACGTATTAGATGGAATTGGAATAATTTTTGCTTGGATAGAAGTTCAATATGTTTTATTTCATTTTATTAATTATTCACAGGCGACTGAAGATTTGTTATTAGTCGTAAAGAGTATAGTAGTTAGTAATTATTATTAAGCTATTCATTGCTATTGCGGTTGAAGAGTGGAAGCAGTTTTTAAAGAAGTAGCCTAGATTATTGTAGTGAAATAAAAGCGTTGACTCTATTCGCGGCACCTTGTTTCTCCCAAAGATATTATTTATGCAGTATAATGGTAGCCTACACTAGTAGTCTAAGGGGTAATATTCCGCACTGTTGCTCAGTATTATTTATTTACATATGACCGGCCCATGGCTATGCCATTACTCTATCAACAACGAACTATATTAATTTATACACAATCCTGGAGAATTACTGTACCTTGAATGTTGGGAGGCATTTTATAGGGACTATAAAAGAGGAGAAAATCCCGGGAATGAGAATTTAGTTACATGATTAGAAATTTTTGAACGATTTTTTGCAGGTATATGAGCCAATTGCTGGAAACTACTACCCAGTTAATTCCCGAATGGTAATCACGGAGGAGGGAAAGTCGAGCAAAAAGCGGAAGACTTTAATCCTCCTGAATGACAGAGCTCAAGGAGGTACTTCAATTAATGATGGAGAGCTGGAAGTTATGGTAAGAGTTTAGAACGCGTCTATCTCCAAAAGTATCTATACTCACGAGTTTTTTAAGGTTGGGCGGACTAAAACAATATAGTGAAAATTGCTGACAGCAACGTTTCTGAAGTTTTTCAGTATTATCCTAAACATTATACCAATGTACGAAATGGTTACACAATCACATAATACTTACATCTTTGCTGCAGATCCACAGGCGACTCTTGTTTGATGATGCTTTTGGCGTTGGAGAAGCTTTGAATGAACAAGCATATGGTACGGGTCTTGTTACCCGTGGTAGACACTGGATAGTTTTTGCAGGGGATAACACAGGTTAGCTAATTTTCCCTATTAGATTTATTTTGTAAAATACATTTGATGCTATAAAAAATTCAATTTTCGGTGGTCTCTTTTATCATGTCTTTTCCTTTAAAAAACATTTAGGAAGGCTAAAGCTCAAAGGCAATATAAACATTTTGGTAGGGCTCGGCTGTAAATTGTTTTCTGTGCTTATCTATTACAACTTGATAACAAATAACAAAGCTTGTGCAGCTTTTGTAAATTACTATTGCAGAGCTACTGGTTTGTCATTACTCAAGTTTCTTGGCGTGCCTGCTGTGTCACAATGTATATTCATACATGTAGGTACACATGCATTTATGGAGCGTGAAAGATTTTGAGCATGACAAGGTTAAGGAAAAAAATCTTTCACGAGTTCAGGAGAGCATGGAAGGACACATGTGAAAATGAATGCATTTAAGACTGGTATTCTTAGCCAAAGTCCAATCAAATGGCTAATAGTATCAGTGCTATAATAATAAGTTTCGTTTGTGGAACCAAGATCCTTTACTATTCGATAAGATTACAAGAACTCCAAGGCACATAAATATAGTGAATGTACATATATATTCTATTTGCCTTGAAGAAATCTGGGGAAAGTATCGGAGAGGTAGTTTGAGAGTATCTATCTAAAACAGTACTTATCTATAATAAGTGTAGCAACTTTGTAGATAAACATATATAGCTATAACAAGGCTGGAGAAGTTGTTTGAAAAGTTTTCGCATCTTGTTGAGATTAGCTTGTCGCTTGTGTTGCAACAGTGGGGAAGTGATATGTTGAGTAACTGAATCTGTCCGAACTGATGAGAACAAGGTAGAATTACGAGACGATAGTTCGGACTTCAATGGTTATATGAAGCTGGATAAGGGTGACCTTCTTTGTGGGCAATAAGACTTTCTAACATGTTGTTAACAACATGTTGTCCTATAAGGATTAAATTGATTCAAAAATGTACACAGGCTCATCCTCCTTTTGTTATACAAAGAGTCTACTTTTTGTCAGACTTTTTGTTTTTTAAAGAATTTTAAAGCTGTTTTAAGCTTTTGACATAAATTCAGTGAAGTCCTTCCTTTCGATTCTCCGACACACTATAGCATTTCACAGTTTCAGTTTTTCGGGGGAAATGAAAGTTTGATGTCAAGGATCTGTTAAATCTCCCATACCGATTTTTACTCGATTTAGTGTTAATGGTGAACTTAACCGAAACGGAAATGATTTCCCCTCAAGTCCCAATTCAATATGTAATTCAAACCAATTCAATATGTAATTCAAACCAATTAAATATGTAATTCAAACCAATTCTAATTCTATATACAAAAGCTTCAACCATTATTTTTGAGTTGGTTGTCCGACATCTGAAAATCCAAAATATTTGAACTAAATCTCTTAAAACTAGTAATGTATGCCAAACCAGATTTTTAAGACTAAAGTGCCGGGATCAACTTTGAAAAACTGCTGCCAAAACTTTTCAACGGACTGAGTATAATTTTGAAAATTTCGGAATCTATTGGGCCCTTTTCTGATCAATCTAGCATGCTAAGGAAGTAAACCAGCTTTTGTCCCTGTTTTATTTATGACGCGCAAATATTTGCCATGAACGAACTCCTTTCGAAGGAAATCCTGCGGGGCAATCATTTATGTTTCATTAGCATAAGTTTTTCTACTCTGTTTTAAAAGTTTCAGTTTGATTTAATGATGAGGAAAGCTCAAATTAAAAAAAAATAACCGATTCAGCTTCCTTTGTATGTATTAATATATTACTACTTGCCTGAACCCTTTTGTTATTTTTTCATCTGTAATAATTGGCAAATGCGACGCTTCATGCTATGAAGCAATAATTATTTGTAAGTTTCTACATGGAAGACTGCAAAAGGGATTTCCTCTCGTGGTGGTAGGAAATTCCAGTCTAGAAGTTTTTGTGAAAAAGTACAAATGAAGAATAGTAAGGAGCAAAGACTCAAGTGGAAGCCAAAATTAAGTGGGACTGACAAAACACGAGTGTATTGATTCCAAAATGAGAGAAGAAGCTCGAGGGAAATTTATAAAGCGATCTATTGAAATCTCAAGTTTCTACTTGGTATTCCATCATCTTAAGAGCTCCACTTTTTCGTGTTGTTGGGTTAGCCCAATATGTACAGATATTTATGTACCACCCGTCAATATTTTGGGCTTGAATCATCTCGGAGGATTTGAAAGACCAGTTGATTAGTAAGAGTCTTTCCACTCTTTCCAATTCCCAAAGTTATATCCTGGTCACTACGTTTTTCTTTCTTTGGCTGTTATTATTCGTTGAAAGCAAAATCCCAAAGATATTTCTAAAGCTTCTTTTTTGGGTCAGATAAGGAAACGGTAACAAGTTGTTGTATTTGTTTTTGAATGTTTGTAGGTTTGTTTGTGATGAGAATAGTGAATGGACACGTTTCTGTTTATTTTCCTTTAGAAACTCTAAATTTCTTTAGAGTGCCTTAGCATCCTTTGGCTGTAATTGCTTATTATTTCATCAGCTTTTTTTGTTTCCCCATCCATGCTGTATAAATTACTCATAAAGTAGATTCCGTGAGAAACATACGAAAATAAACGAGTTCTCAGTTTCCAAAAAATTCTCATAATTACTATTGGAATTATAAGTGAATAGTATGTAGACTATATAATGTAGTAAATAGCTGAACGTCAAGTGGAGATAACCTCTAGGTGTACAGATAAACCGTTAAATCCAAGAGCTCTGAAACTTTTTTGATTTCTACAGTTTAGTTTAAGCCCACCAGTAATCATTTACATAAAGTACATTACCGTAATGGAAAGTAATCCAACTTACGGAAGTAGCCTAATGCATTTTATGGTTAAATCAAGGTAATTATATAGACTTGCATTTAAATTCCTTCCTTGATTCGATAAAGAAACAATAAAGTTTCTTTCTCTCTTGCTACAAATGTGGAGCTCAGCTTACTATGCATTTAATAGTGGCCATTTTCACATAATTCTTCTAAAATACACCTAATTTTGCTAGAAAACTAAAAAAGCCTAAGAAATCATTTCCTTAGATCCGATTGATATTTTAATTATATGATAAATCATCAGAATAATGAATATACGTGAAAATATCAAGCGAATTTTGAGCCTAAGGGAAGAGAGGCTTCTGCTCACATTGCGTGCGTAGGAAGCCTAATAATTGAATAATTATTATTTCATAACTACCATAAATATTTAAAGGAGTTCCTGTCTCAATCCATCGTCCATTGGCTCAAGAAATTTTCATGGACAGAATACTATCATTCCGAGACGCGACCCCGCAGGATGACATTTATTCATCGGGAACAAATATGCATACGTTGACAACCTTGGTAAGTAAATGCCAGGTGTGGGATAGTTTTACTTAACTCTTAGAGTATAATTAAGTTTGTGTCCTCACCATATTCTTCAAGTGAAGGAGTCGAAACTATGAATTGTAGTGAGTTTTAAAATGAAAAGGAAAAAACAGATGACTAGTACTCGCAGTACTAGTACTAGATAGATTGATTATTTATTGACCGTTTCAGCATAAGCTCTTACAGTCCTGTGGGGTAATTGTGAGACACATAGTAATGCTGCCCGATTAGGCAGTACTAGTGCTATGCGAGCGCGCTTTACAGAAGCAATGGGGAATAGGGAAGTAGCTACTCCAAGCAAATCCCACGGAAGTAGTAGTAGAAATGTAAAAATCCAATTTGAGTATAATATATAAGAGCTGAGGATGAAAATTTTATTGTGGCCTTGTTTCTGATGTCGAAACTTTTTCTAAAGTGAGGATTTATGTAACATGAGGAAAAAACAATAAATTTTTATGCATGCATACACACATTATTGATTCTTCAAATACTGAGTAAGCATGAAATTTTATGTATGTATATTTTGCTGTTGTCATACAGTACTCCAAGCTAGGCCGAGTTCTTCCACGGAACTGTCATCTCCTGACTTTGAAGAAGCTTGCTGTCAACAAGTACTTGATTCGCTTCGAGCACATTTATGAGAAGAAGGAAGACAAGGAGTTATCCCAAGGCATTGTCATCTCCGTTCAGGTTTGAAGTTTTTACATAATTATATAGCTACATATAACAGTTCGTATTGTATAATCCAAATGCAAAGATCTTGATACTTGATCTAAGGACTGAGCAGACGGATGCTTTTACTGAACAAAGTCGGATGGTCGGATCGTCACATAGCCCTCCCTTGTTGTCTCAAGAGTATTTTTTTGAGAACTGATACATGCATATACTTTCTTTAGTTTCTTTTCATATCAAAGTACTTTTACGTATATATATACATATAAGAAATCTGGTAAATTTATGCACTGACGAAGTAGTAAGTACTACAGAATGAGAACTATGTAACTACTTAGGGCGTGAATACTTTTGCCATGTTAATGGATAAAAAATTCCAACAATCAAAATGTATGTGCCCAATCTTCCCTATAATGCTTGCATGTTCTACAGACAGCTTATGGAAATTCCTACAGCTCAACTTCACATTTTTGAGTGGGATGTCCCAAGTCTACTTTCCGAGGGGAATTGATTAGTAGCTTTTAGCATGGTTTACCTCAGCGTATCACGTACCAACCAAACTAGCATTCTGGACGATGAATATGTATTACTGTCTCTGCAAATCTTGACATTATAGTAGGAGGAATCTCATGAATACATTTTCTACGTATCTTTATTCAAGGACGAATATAAAACCGAAATATATTTCCATGGTTTTCAAATTCTGGGTCAAATATAGATTCCAGGTGATGTTATTAGCGTGACTAAACTTAGGTGATGAATATTTCGGAAAGGTTTGTAAAAAAAAAGCTCTGCAGCAAACAATATTTTCGAGGTTTTAGCTTTTTGAATGTAGCCGATGAAGATATTTCGTACAGGGAGCGACCTTTCAAAAGATTAAGTATCTTCCTAAAAAATCCATCACTCCATCACCTGATTATTGACGTATGTATTTGCTCTGATTTATGTACCAGGTTTAACATATCTCAAGAATTAGGTAGCTTAAGGAACGTCGTCAGAATTAATTATTATTACATTGTTAAAATGGTACCATAACGTTAAGGTGGTTTCGCATAGCCCCAGAATTAGTCGCAGTCGCAGTCGCTAAGCGATTTGGTGGTAAAATCGCTGTCG
>JAQFXU010002752.1:0-19139 GCA_034693705.1 Spatulosminthurus flaviceps
AGCTCAAAAAGACCTTTTCAAAGAGTCCTTGCTCATTAAAATCCGAGTGGTGCATGAAAAAAGGGCGCATTGTCAGTATTTTTTTCCAAGTCATAATTTATACTCAGCCTATATTTAAGCATGGGGAAATAGAATTAAAATATTGTGAAACTATACATACATCTACACGCATAAGAAAAATTTCATACAGAGCTCAAAGAATTTCCGACTAATCTAAATAGAATTGATTTTTCTGAACTTGTCTCTTTCTGTTATGTTAAATGCTACTTAAGAAAAATAAGGTCAATTTTTTATGCTTGATTAGTGATAGCCCAATTTTCCGTGACTGCATGGCTAACCGTGAAAAAAAAACCATAGGGGAGGGAAGTCAAAAAGCTATAACTGGTTGTATTGAAATTTATAGGTTAAAAATCTAACGCATTTGGACGTAACTTATGCTATACGAAGCGTAGTAAAAAGACTATTTCCTCAAGTCCGAACGCATATAGTCATTAAGATTAGTCCTGGGAACCAATGTCTTTCGTAATCTCCAATATATATATATATATATATATAGAGAGAGAGAGAGAGAGAGATACAAATTCATGTGTACAAATGTATTTTAGTATTTGTACCAACTATATCTGGAATATATGTAGTTAAACCCCATCATCCCTCAAAGTTTCAATGGAATGAAACTATGAAAGAGTTTATAGGAGCAAATATGTATTTTTTTTATTACTACTTGGATCATGTTTGTATGTGCAAAGATCCATGAGAGAGGGAAAATATAGAGCAGCACTTCACGCTATATTTTCAACAACCCAATAACTTTCACCAGGAACACAAATCATGTCAATTTTTTCATGTCAATTTCAAAATCCACCTTTTTATATCCATACCATGCTCTCCACTAACAAAAATTATCCTAGATATTTTTGACAACAACGTATAAGAAAATATATTCAAAATTCCAACTCAAATTTTACTTCAAAATAATAGTGAAAATTCCCAACAATTTTTATTACGTTTAATGGGTTCCTACTTAAAATAGCTTCTATTTTGAGATCACTATTCAAACGTGACATTTTAATGCGCGAAGAATAATTAATTAGTAAAGTTAAAGTTACATAGGATTATTATAAATGATAAGGATTTTTTTAACTTGATCATTTATTTTGTAGATTTACATGGTTTAGTGGTAAAAGAACCGCTTATATATGCTAGAGTGCATTTTTACTCATACCATTGTCAATTGCATGGGATGGGTATTAAGTCGTAAGGCTAAACTTTAGACGAGAGACTAAATATGATAAGTTTGTGTGTAAACCAAGTTTAAGTTGAGCCCTTGAGGGTTTTATGAAGGGATTAGTAAAAAATCCTCTGTAAACATTTTTTCAGAGCTCTTCCTATACTATGACACGGACAAATTTCCTCAAGTACAATACCCACCAGAGTCGTACAGAAAAATATACTAGAGGCTGCTGGAGAGCAGGTACCCGTCTTAAGGTCTCTTATTCTATTCCAATAGAATCTTACTTAAAGGAGAACTGCTCTGAAAAATAGAATTTCCAACCAGTGAAATCCAAGGATTCGGTTCCACAGGATTCTCATTCAATTACATACAGACTCGGACTCGCTCTCTCTCTCTCTCTCTCTCTCTTTTAGGAAATATACCTTGTCTTTTTCTAGGAGCTGTCTCACTCTTTCCTTTTGTTATGGTCTAGTCTAGGAAGAGTATTTTTCTCTGTGTGGACCTTTCTCAAAAGTATCCTGGGTACCTGCCACATAAAATTCTTCAACGACGGACGGTCACATTGCTATAGTATTTTCCTATAGTAATACCCGTACGAAATTTATGTCTTTTTCAAATGTATATCTATCTATAGAATTTCAACCAAGACCTTATTGTTGGAATATAAAAGATTTTTTTTCAACCTCTATGTATTTTGTGAGACACATACATGACCATAGACATCTACAGCCCAGCCAGAGAGCCGCAAATAAGGTTTGGTAATCGTCGATATTAGTCTTCTATACGAATTGAGGTAACTATACCTTCAAGGTTTCAGCCTTTTCTTCTTCTTTTTCTATCCACCTATATAGCTACATATGTGTTATAAACCTTTGTTTTTATACATACAAATAATATTGCCACTTCCCCATCATTTTCCCTATACAACATATATTATATGTAATTGTATTCATGTACTTGTCGTCAGCATGTGTGTTCCTATAGGGCCTTTGTGTAGTAATAAGATATGGTGGAGTACATGAAAGCTTTAGCAAATTTCATATGCACAAGTACTGCACACCGCCAATGCTATGCTCATATATAGAAATTAGTATATGTATTTTTATACAAATCATATATATGGTAAAGTACTCACAAAGTTTTCTTAAAAGTAGCTACTCTTAAGTCTCGCTTATGGAACTTACACAAAGTAAAGTGCATATAAATAAACATAGAATGTTACCATAGAAAATCCTACCTTCAGGTAATTACTATTAGTACATATAGAAAATGTAACGTATATAAGATTTACTTTGTATTGTGTAAGGTACGAAAATGCTCATGTGTTGAAATGTTCTTAAAGAAATTTCATTTACGACCGGTCCTTCCACACACATGAAACATTTAAAATATCGAGTTTATTTATTATTGGGAATTGAACTCTCCTCATATATATGTCTATATAATTAAAAGCCTATGCTCTTAAAATTTTCATTTGATTATTATGGGAGACTTGACTTGCGGAACTGATTCTAATTGCAATTTCTGCCATTAACTATTCATTGACTAACCTAAATTGACTCGATAGTATTTGTTATAGATACATTTTTACTACATGGAAAATATTATATTTGAAAAGCAAGTCCCTAGATTAGAACTGGTTTGAGTCTAAAAAGAAGGATTAAAATTAACATGTAACTGTCACTTTCCAATGAATCCTGTAATTATCACTGCTCGTGTACTTTCTACGAAGCACTACAAGCTCTGAGTTTTTAATTTATACCACGAGTATTATATTGTATTGCTTTGTATACATACATTATGTACGTATTTACTTGTATTCCTGCATTTCCTTCAGGGTATACAGAGAAAAAATTATTCATGCATTGAAATAAAGAGCAGTATTAGTATGGAGGAACATATTTTTATGAACATAGCTAAAAAGCTCAGCGAGGCTGTGCGTAATAAAAGTAAAGGGACTTATAAAAAAAACCAATGTAAACGTTAGTAACGTTCGAATAAGAAAAGTGTTGATAATTTTGATGGTTCTCGCTTGTACTAATTTCATTGGGTGTTTAAGTAATTGTCATAAGTGGGTTATGACACTATTTTATTCCTTGTCTCACAACACAACCGACACTTTTCTCCTTGAACAAACTATATCTCAGACTTGTACATACTTATTTATACATGCCCGTAACACAGTTGTGTGTGTGTGTGTGTGTAACTTCTGGGAGTCACATAACTCGAGTAATTGTTACAATATACTTTGTTCCTGTCCAATATTCCATCCACGTATGGTTTTTCTATGTACATTTGTATGTACTTCTCAAATCCACAACTCCTTCCGTACTCGATGTATATGTACATATTTCCACTCTACATACTTTTCAAATCTATTCTATTTCTGAGCATTCCCCCATTGGACATAATAAATTTTCTTCCAAATAGGTTTTCATTCTGGATTTGGCTGAATGTACATAACATGTGTGCATGCATCAAAGGACACGTATATCTGCATTGGTACATAAATAGTATGTAGAAAAATCCAATACATGCGTATGAGTTATTTTTTTCAAAATCCACCACAATAGTGCTCAGCTTACAGGGTGAAGAATCCATCCGGAAAAATATTTTCCATTTTTGTCGCAAAAATAGTGAAGAATTTTGTGCTCCAGCACACTCATCCCAAGCAAAGAATCCTATACAATTGACACAGGATAAGAGACCTTTTTCGGGTTTTTTTTAATTAGGCAAAGGAATTTTCTCCACAACCTGATGACCATATCTCTGATGAGGATGAATATCTCGTGGATATTTGTCAGATCATTAAAGTCGCACATATTTTACTGCTTACTTAAAACTGACCCTAAAGAAACTGTCATGATCATATTGAAAATATGGGAAATATTTATTCCCAATTAGAGATTACAGTGACCTGTCAATGGTGGGAATACAAGAGACGAGTAAAGTCTTCAATATTGTGTTATAAATCGGAATTAACTGCATTTTTCGGATATACTTTTCGATTTGGGAAAAAATAGCTCTATATTTTCTTATTGTTTCAAGCACACCGAACATGAAGTAAAAGTACGTAGCTATAAGCTTCCCGCATATAATCTCCCAAACAAACCCTGTATTTCCAGCACGTACTCTAAAACTCCTTATGTAGCATTTTGTAAATTCACATATCTAGCTCGTAATGTACTTCCAAGGCTTACAGTTTCTAGAATAATTTCCCATCCTATACATGGATTTACTATTGAGTGTGGAAGAACTTCTCCGGAGAGATGAGATACTATAAAAAGTCCTATAATAATAACGTACACGATCGAACGTTGGTAAGTATCCGAATTGGGTCACGTATTATAATCAATGTGTTTACATGTGCGTTATAGAAAGGGAAAATAATAATAATCCAGTTTATCCAACAACATTTTTTCTATGTTATTGACTTTTCCATCCCCCTAAATCTGACATCTTTGACAAGGATTTGATTTTCCCTCAGAATTCCTACATCCAAACCACATCCCAAAATCTTTTTTCCCTCGAAAAATATTGCGTCTCCTTCCAATTCAACTTAAACACGTTTCCAAATACAACCCTTCTCCATACATGAGAAAAAATACAAACTGTGTCCTATAATGTCTCTAGTGAATTGCTCTCCACAAGATTGCAAAGTCCCCTTTTGGAACTTGTTTTTTTTCTCAACTTTTATGAATTTAGAGTGAGTTGATTTCTTCCGTGATTTTCACATGTTATTGGGAATTTCCGCTCATATCTCCGCAGTAACGTAGTAGTTAAAAGTATGACGGCATGACGGCCCATGATGAGCGTTTTTGTGTAGGCTGAGGACTGAGAGAGAGAGAGAGAGTAAAGAGTTTTCGGGAGTTCTGGGAAACTCTGTGGGTGAGCCGGAGCTCTCTGGAATTATATATAATGAAATCACTTTTTCTGTCCTGGCTAAATATTTTCTATATGAGTACACTTGAGAGAACTCCTCTTCACGAGAATTGCACTTGATGTAAAGCCAAAAGTTAGTCTTGATGAGAGAGAGAGAGAGAGAAAAAAGAGAGTGGAGAAAATTATTATAAAAGTGTAACTTGGAAAACACGCTGGTCTCACGAGTCATGCATAAAAATAATACCGATGGGATGAAGAGAAAGATAGAGAAAGAAAAAAACATGAAGCTGCTCTGTCTATGTGTGTGTGTGTGTGAGAGAGAGAGAGAGGTGACCATGAGAAAAAATACCCGGCAAAGTTTTTTCCTACACCACCGTTAAAGACAAGTAAACAAGTAGTGTACTTACGTCAAAGAAATCTCGTAAGAAGAGAGAGAGAGAGAGAGATTTTCGAGGAAGGCATTGCATAAACTGGTAGTAAGAGTGGGTCGTAAAGAAGAAAATACATCCGTAGAATGATGATGAAGGGAAGCTTCTATAGTCCTATTAACTTTAGAGTCAGATCCCTTTCAACAATCCTCTCTCTCTAAACTATCCTCTCCTATATCTCCTATGTTGTGGGGAGCTTTAAACCTTTAATACGTGAAGAAAAAAAAAACTTCATCATCAAATCTAAAAAAAAATGTTTTTATCCCTTCCACCCAATTTTATAGAGCTACCAAAGTTTTTCGATTGAATTTCAACCCATCGTCATCATAGCCCCTATATATAATGTAAACAAGAGTTCCTTAACAGATCTGAACCAGTCAATGTGAGCTGAGAAAAGAGACGCTAGACAAACCCACACTTTTAGTCTACCACCAAATCAATGAAAATGATCAAACCAAGGAAATATCCTTCTCAGATCCAACATGACAAAGTGTGGATATTTGATACGTTCCTCTCTACATAGTTATGTGTAGAAAGAGAGAGAGAGATAAAGTTTTTTCAAAAATATTTATACCCAAGGATATTCTACTATACGTTGATATGTTAGAGCATAGGAAGGATTATCAAGTTGACATTTCTATATTTACATATGAATTTACATATGTGCTATAATGCTTCTCCTACTATTCAGTTCAAGACAGAGATTTCCTCACCGCGAACTCATCATCCTCCTGGCTCATCCAGTCATCAGGAATATCACCATCATCATTAGCAGGATATCTGGTGTGGAGGATCATTTTCCTGGGTCGTAGTTTCTGGAGCAGAGAGTTTTGAATCTGAAGGAACATCTACGCATTACATGTTATATGCACTCATGTATTCTTCTACGGCATCTGTATTTATTTCAGTTTATGAGAAATTTGTCTGATTTATTCTTCCTCCAAAATTTACTTTACTTTTATATAATTTCAATAGGATTTCCCTCTATAGTTTCTTAAAGCAATGGAAAATTCTACAACTTTTGGTATAATAATGTTTTTGTGAGCGTTATTTTCATATCGATGGAAAATTGGGGTGAGAAGGTAAGTTGGGAAATTTTTTTCTCTCATGTAAATCTCACACAAATTCCAACATCAATACATATTTAATAGTCCCACGTAGAAAATAATCGTATAGGGTGTCGTGAGGATAGTGATGGTAGGTTTATATAAGCGGTTTCTATCGTGTAATATTCAAAGTCAGGGAGAAGCTTTGTAAAAATAATAGCCGCCTCTACTATACAAGAAAGACCTTATATAAAATTTCGCTAACGCCGGAGTTTTTCAAAAGTTTTCCATTCTTCGAGACTCTCTCTCGCTCTTTTTTTGCTCAAAGTTTTTTGAGGTTCCAAACCTTTGATCCTCCTCCAATTCCCATTTTTTCTGTATACGAGATATATGTACGAGGTATATGAGAAAAGATACAAGAGAGAAAAAGTATGTATTTTTTAAGAGCCTTTCGAATAAAGCTGAGAATGATTTTATAAGAGACAAATAATTGTTCGTAATTTCAATTGTTATTTTATTTTCCCATTCTTTTGTATCAATATGCGTGGACTTTGTTGCTGTTAGTTTTTAGCAAGATATTTTGTCCTGTAAACTACTAGTAAATATTTGCAAAGTGGAACACGCATTACACTCCAAGAGAAAAAAAATCTCTTGGTTTCCATATATATGTACATATCCACCTCTCAAATCTCCGTCTGGTTCGGAGTTTTCCCCTTCAATTGACTGAGAAAGTTGGTTGTTTTTTTTAAAAGAGTGCAATATCTGGAAGCACATGTGTGAGGAAGCGTGGATGAAAAGGCTTTGTGAAGACTTTTCTAAAGTTAGGCTATAAAGTCTCCTCTATTTTGTCCCTCTGCTCTGGTCCAAAGTATGTAGGACGAGTTTTGCTAAAATCCGAGTTTTTGTGGGATCCGTGTTTTTTCTATCTTTTGTATGTGTATTCATGTATTTGTTTGTATTTTGCTCTATCTTTCTACCAGGCATGTGTAGGGATAGGAGGTTTTTCTATAGAATTGAACCATTTGAATTTCCCTATATGTATTTAAAGGATTTGTAAAAACACGTACATTTGTGTACAAAGGTTCTGGAGAGATTCTGCCTTGTAGTGAGTGAAGTTGAGGAAGGAGCTCATATGTGAGAAGGGATGCATATAGATATGTGTAAATAATAATTGTGTGGAAGATATGGATGTAAAGTTGTAGCTTTTTATGTGTGTAGGTAAGAAAAAAGGAGAGGAAGGAATTGTCGTACAGGAAGATTTTATTTCGTGGAGGAGATTAGAAAAGAGAAGTAGTGGTTGGTGTATCTATGGGAAATTTGCCATTTAAATGACTGTCTGTGGTATTGGGTGTTGCCTGTGTGTGTGTGTGTGTGTATAATGCTCGGGATTTTCGCATCTGGAGTTTTTGCATTGTAGTATAGTATTTGCCTAAAAGCAACTCTCTTCCTATATTTATACATACATCTGAACCATTGGATCTGGACTTGAATAGAAGCACACATGTTTTGACTATAAATTGAGACTCTGTACTCACAATGCATATACATATGGATGTAAACATGTGTAAGTTGTAATTATGTACAAGGGTTCTATTTACAAATCGGGATATACACACAGAGCTGCTTGTCCACATCAATAGTTATTATAGAGTCAGGACATGGATTATTGTCAATGCTAAAATCCTCCACAATTACATCAAGTCTCCTTCCCTACTCTCCAACCTATTACATTTTATTCTGGGTGAAGTTTGTGGTTTGGAATTAGATGTGAAATTTAGTGGAAACTCGCTTTCCGTCCAGATTTACTTTCCATATGTGTCAGTTTATATGTGTACACTCCCTGCGTTTCCATATATCAACCAAGTCAGCTATACTTTTTATGCATTGTTTCTTCTCCCTTCAACATACTATATGACTACACCGCAATAATGCCCACATGCATTTCCCCCGACTTTTACCGACCTTTCCTATACTTACTTTTATGTAAGGACATGTCATTTTATTATCAAATAATGATTTAGTTACATGCTCATTTTTTACCATCATTTCCAAAATTATCACGCTTTTCTTAGTAGAATATGTCATTCCAAGAGAGTCTAAATAAATGAGTGGGGAAATCCTGGGATTGGATGTCCATGACCTCTCATTGGACAAATATCAAAGGAGACTAGACGACAACACATGTTCTCTTCTACTCCATGAGAGCAATAATTATTTTAAAGTTTATCTATACGTGCATATTTCCTAGTAAAATTCACTTTCCTTAGTAAACAATAATAATAATTATTTATAAGATACGTACAAATTTGGAGAGAGTCAAAATTCGGAGAAAATAAGTGAAAGAATTATTTCAATTATGGGGATTTTTAGCCCTATAGTAGTAGTAAATGACATCCAAGAGAATACGACAAATTAAAAATGACTCAGAAAATTGAGTCACATTGAATGTGATTAGCGGGAGGGAAGAACCAGGGGGGAAAGTCCGGATGAATGTCATCAGATGGAAGTGCGGGGAAAAGAGATGGTGAAGACAGGATGACACTCACAATCCTTTTCTATTGTAGTAGTAGTAGTAGGCAAGTGCATGTCACAAGTAATCAGTGCATATAGTAATCCCTTGAAGAGAAGTAAGGTTGAAGGTATAGAAAAAACGACATGTGCCAAATCTTATATGTTGAAAATATAAAAATCCAGAGCCAGGGAAAAATGCAGGAGGAGATGAGGAGAGTCTTATTCTCATGTACTCAAAAAAACTAAGCTTACTCTATATACAATCAACTAAATACTACGCAGGAAACTCACACGTATGTTTATGCTGTTGTGTGGAAGAAAGTCAAAATAAGTTGCACATAGGATTTGGGGTGGCTGGAACGAAAAGTTTGTGGTTCCATGGCCGGAACTGAAAAGCAGGACGGGGATAGCTTCAAAGTAGTAAGAGCATATAGCAATAACCCTTGACTAGAAGAATTTCCCTCCTCTCTCCCATCACACATCCATCCATGTAATCCTAGAGTATGGACTTTGGTGAGTGAGAGTATGGATATATAAGTTCCAAGTGAAGAAAACATATTAGACTCAAGTGGTATGGGGAAATAGTAGGAGTGTGTGTGTATGTGTGTTTGTCTGTATGGAAATTGTCAAGAAGTGAGAGTGTGAGCAGAAACGAGAGAGAGAGAGAGGGTTATCGACCTGTGCGGGCCGATACCCGAATCGGAACGGAATGTTTCCCTATGCACTGGCTCCCACTTATATCCATAAACTTTCTTTTTTTTCTCCTCTACATTTTTTCCTCATTCCTTTTATTTCCTATAGGAGTGAAACCATTCATTATATTTTTTTCCCTACAGACCTCTCTGACCGTTGTCCTCTTATTTTTTTCTACCTATACACTCTTATACGTGTAGAATTTTCCCACCACGTTGACAAGCTTACATGACGTGAGTGAATTGCTCTGACTTGTAGACACGAATTTATGTCTCCCGACCCAGGCAGGATTCATTTTCTCTATATAGTATGTATTTCATATATTAATCACATATACTCATTTATTACACATTAGTGTGGGTCTATAGCATTCTTATAATTGTTTAGATACATAAAAAAAGGTCCATTAGCCACACCTCATTGTACTATTCTGTGTATGTATATAAATATTATTGTGGACAAACGCAAGCCTTAATTTCCTATGAGGTTGCCATATGTAGTAAGCGAATAAATGAGGCTGAGAGTTTAAAATAGTATGTCATAAGGGGGAAAATGTGCCAATGGGTAAGGATCCGTAGTGGGCCACACTATTAACTCTGGATTTTAGGATTAAGATTTACCTACTTCGGTTTTTATTACGTAAATATCACCGTTGACATATATTTTGACTTTTTACCTCAGTCATGGTCCACATCCTTACCACCCTTAATCCTGTGCAGGTATATGTAATGCATAAATGTTCTTATTTATGTACATGTACTAATCCTTTTTTTATGTACAAAACTCCATGTAATTTTACTATAGGAATATTTATGTATGTACATGCAAATAAAGCATTTTAGAAAACCTGAAGGATCAGAAGAAGGGACTTCCTCGTCCAAACGTTTATACATATGTATTTCCCACGTGGAATTGAAACGTGCATTTATTCTGCTACACATTCTTATATATGAATTTACTCAATGTATACAATACATGCAAACCATAAATAGTTGCATGGTTTATATATATATAGCAAAGACTATATACGACACTTACAATGATCAATCATGCATATTTGATGGTATATACGTAGAACGTGGGCATGAACTCATGGAAAAATAAAGTCCAAGCCCGCATTATGACTTGATTATGTGTGTAGCCTATGGGCATGTAATATTTAAAGATTACATTCCAGCTTCTTTTAATAAAGTCTTGGAAGAATAATAGTGTGTGGCTTTCCGTGTGCATTAGATATTTTTCTCATCATGTAAAAGAGAGAAGAATGGAATGGTCATAACATGCTATTATTGTAGATTTCATAGTATAGAAATTTCCCTTTCGTCCTCCTGTATATAGTCTCCATGCAACTTGTAAATATTCTCTTACCCGGCTATATTTATTTTCCGTATTTTCCATCAGTCATTCCCCTTTAATCGCTTGGTTTAATGTCTACATGTATATTTTATAACGGAAGAAAAATGTATCCGTGAGTTTAGCATAAGGGATTTTCCAATGATTGTGTATAAATAAATAGTAGCTTAATATACGCGTGTACATGGTAGTATTTTTACCAAACTTACCAAACTCTGGCATTTGTTCGTAGTTTGCGTTAATGAATTTCATGAAAGCTCACGTAAACCTTAGCACGGCATTATTATTTAAAGTTAATGTGCAACTTACTTGGAAAATGTATTGGGATACAAATACGTAGCTACACTATACATACGAAATGTATGGAACTGTTCACATATATGATGGGACACATGAAAATATTTTCCAATGTACGTTTTGTCTACAAGAGGATTTTCCTTAAGGTGTAATCTCTCCATGAAGAATAATTGTACGTACCGTAGAATTGTATAATATATAGCTATGGTATACACATATGGAAAGAAAAATCATATGGTTGTAACATTTCCAATGTTTTCATTTCCGGTTCTTTTAAAATTACTCATGTAATGTTCCGATGACATCACCAAGAAAGAGCCAATCATATTTCACTCTCAGATCACTTTATAACGTGTGTGTGCTGTGTGCTGAAAATATCAAGGAAAAAAAATCGTCAGTAAGTATTGGCAGGTCACATTTATTGTTGGAAATAAATATCTCTATGTTCGTGTCAAAGCTCCTCTTTTCCGTCTGTAGAATTTCTTGAGAACTCTATACTTTCTTTATAGTCTCTGCATGCAAAGCGCCACTGTTTATCCTTACTTTTGAAAGTTTCTCTTTTATTATTATTTCGGAAGGAAATGGTGTAGCGGGAAAACTCTTACTGGCATTTTTGCTCTACTATAATGTTCCCACCATAGGTTTCCTAACATACGAAGGAAAGGTAAACAAAGATGGATTTTGAATTTTTATCATCTATGTGTCAGATTTTGAGTAATATTTGTTTTCTTCTTCAACTTTTACTCTTTCTCTCTCACTCGCACTTTATTCTCTCCCATTCTGCAAATACCCTAACCACTGCTGTAAAAAAGTTCTTCCGGTATCCTGTAAAAATACGGTAGTAATTCATACATGAGTTTACATCTATTTAGTTCTGTAGTTCATTGGTACTTGGCGATAGGGTAAGAAAACACGGAAACACCTCTCTCTCTCTCTCTCTCTGCCTTTCTAAATGCTTTTAAATCCATGTCAAATTCTTACTCTATCCCCTACTTCTTATGGTCTAACATAATAAATGCTCTCAAGTCCAAAATTAAATATTTACATGTATTGTTCTTCAAACAAAAACAGGATCTTTATCTACCCTTTATTTGTATACTTATTTCCTACATTTCCGGAAACTTGATTATTCCATTGGAAATTCTTACCCAGTGTTTTTACACAAATTAATTCACAATAATAATAATAATTATTATTATTATTATTATACCCAACTATCGTCTAGGGCTCACTGGAATGATGTAATATTCCCATCATTTTTTAGTATCCATGTGCATCAAGTAATCCCTTTTGGGTAAAAGTATGTGAGATAAGCTATGAATTTATCATGTAAACAAATGAGGACGTACACTCACACACATGCACAAATCCCAGTAGGGTAAACAATCTAAATTGTAAACATCGATAGGACTCATATCACCTAACATTCTTTAATCCACAACAATAATAATAATTATTTATGAACGTATGTATTCAAAAGGGATGAAAAAACTCACAAAACTATTTTCACTTTTGTAGTTATTACAAGAATCACGTCATCACTCAACCTTTCTTTTGAGTGTTATGAACTCTAGAAAAAAAGTAAATTGAAGGCATTGACAGTGCCCATTCATGACAACACTCTGAGTTTTAGCTATTGATGTAACAAGTTTCCACGTATTTTCTTTCAACCTATAATATATGAACGTGTAGCTAAAAAAAAAGTGCTTAAAAGAAAACCGTGGAAATGGTTCTGGTTTTTTTTATTTTTCACAAGCCTGGTTACGTGAATAGGTGTAGTACATTTGGATACAATTATTAGAGACAGAGCATTAGCCGAGGTCAATGAAATAGCCTCATGTATTCAACGAGTTGGAATGAAGAAGAAGAAGAAGCAGGAGGAGGAGTAGTAAAAGAAACGAAGGAAAGCTTTCTTTCTTCACTCATATATTTATACATATAAATATATAGGATTGGTCTGACTGAGATGGGAACAATGACTTATTTTTGAAATATCCCATCCCGTCAAGTATATGAACTTTCCGGCAAAAGTGTCATAGTACAATGTAGAGAAACTTTTCCCAACTTTTCATGGGCTCATTCACACTTTCCCCTCTCCCTCTAAATAGTAGTCACACTTTTCCTTCCTCTCATACTATAGATATAATAATGCATATGAAAGAGCATTGTACAATAACTGTGGAGACTCTATACACTTGGAAAAATCCCACTAAACACGTTTATTCCACATGGAGCATGTAAAGAGAGACAGTGTGGCTAAAGCATATGGAAATATTCCTATGAGCCCTTTTCGGGAGAACGTTGACGTGTGCTCTTCCCTATATACATATAATATACAAGAGCATATATACGTATTGTATGTATTATAATAACATGGTTGTAAGGGAAAACTAATTGAGCTTTTGCCAGCTTTTCACCAACTCTCCTGACATGCAATGTCTTGTCTAAAAGGTGCTATTGGTGGTTGAACTTCAATTGATTACCGTTCATTGCCACTCCTGTCTGTCTCTGGTATGGCCCTCAACTTGATATGGGACGTCTACCCGGAATGTCATGTGGAACGTTACACTACTGTCTCAAAAATTGCATAAGCTTTAACTCATTCTGAGCGTCTACATAGAGTGGGCGAATGGCCTTTTTTGGATTTTGTCTAAAAATAGTATTATGATTTTGTCTAAAATCAAGTCTACAAAAGGTGTGCAAAAAATAAATCACTTTGCCCCATTTTTGTTTCTTACTATTTTATTATGAAAGAAAAATGTGTACACTTGTCCCTTTTGCTTTGTGAAATTCTTTGGTTAAAAATGAACATACATACATGGATGGAAATGAAGGGAGCTTTTAATTGTGAAATTACAAGGATTTATTTAGCAACTGTTATAGAATTTTAAAGTCTCGTAATATATTTCTTAAATCAGAGTAGAACATGTGAGATAATGTACGTGTGTAATATCATAGTAAAATGGGGCTAAGATTTGAAGACTAATCATTTTACTCTTAATTAGTATCATTTAATTATTTAATGGAGGTAGTATAATTTTTTTCTTTTTTGTACTTAGTGCGCGGTAGTACTTGGTGGAGCCATTAATATAATGAGGTTGGAAGTTGGAAGGGGGAAAAAATATACATAGTTGATGTAAATAGTTAAAGTATAGGGGCTATATAATAAATTATATAGAGCATGAAAAAAATGAAGAGTTTGGCCACTTGATTACGCACATAAAAAATAATGTTGCTCTCATTCATTTCCCCCCTCTTCGCCTCCCTTGCACAACAATTTATTCCGAAATATAAAGTAATATATGTATCTACAATTTATAATATAAAAAATATAAAAAAAGAAGGGCGCTCAATAGTTCTATGAAGGATTCCTTCTCTGGCAAATTTTCAAATTATCTCCACTTTTTAACGTGTATAAGGATACACACCTGTGCCAATAGCGGTGCCTATGTTCAATGTACAGCAATACTATTACCATAGCGTAATAATATTGAGAGTCATAAGAGGAACTAATTTACTAACCGCTCCATTATATATATTGCAATATATAGCACAAGCCTTTATTTTTGGTTGAGATAAAAAAAAAAGAAGGTATAGTGAAAAAAAAAATTTTTTTTTGTCACTTGTAGCACTTACCTATATTTTCTTTCTATATGGCCATGCTTTAAAATCTAAGGATAAAGAGAGCTTTGGAGGACGCAAAGCGCAAAGGCTGTCTCAGGTAAATTGAGCAAATTCCTTTTACTTTCCATTCCTTTTAAATCTTCAATAATAATTCACATTTTGCCCAGAGTTTGCTTTTGTGTGTACTCAAAAGTCATATTTGAGATTTGTGTATGAAATAGTGCTAAATTCTTTTTTTTTTGTCAGCTGAAAAAAAGTCTGGGATTAGACTTCATAATTATTAGGTAATTATTATTATTAAATTCATTTCATAAAGAGACGCACACGCTGTGGTGATGGTGACCGCTCGCACGCCCAACATTCCTTTTCTTTTGAAATGTATTTTCTCATTATAATCGGGCTTTGAAATGCCGTTTGGGCTTTACATGTGACAATGGTGGTGGCCATGCATATGCGGTGGTGGTGGTGGTGGTGGTGGTGGAATTTAATGTAAATAAATTTTTGACGCATCATGATGAAAGTTTATAGCGATAGTTACAATTATGGGACGCTTTAATGTGAATCAAAGAGTCATTTTAGTAATGACCGTAGAAGGACAAAACGCTATTGACTTTTGATATACAAGTGAGTTTTTTCAAGATCATTTCTTTGGCCTCGGGTCGTACATACTCAATGAACAGTCCCGGCCTCAGGGGTTTTTCTCATATTTAAGGAAGCTTTTACACAGACAATCGGATTCCTTAGAGGGGAATTATATATTCTATAGATTTTTTTTCTAGATCCTAACAATACAAGAATCAATCATCTCCTCACGCATTTTACCTATACGGACCATATTTTTACTAATCCTAATGACCTCATACATTTCATGCACATTTTATCTACACAACTATACAAACTACAAGAGAGACGTGAAAAGAGAGGTAAAGTTTAACATTTCTCAAATTATACACGGACATTTGTATGTAAAAATACATTTTATTCATGGAAATAGGCTATATATTGGAGACTTTGTCTCTGAGGAGGAGGAGAAGGGGAAAATTTGAATGTTTTCACGAATAGCGATCTTCCCTATGATTTTCCCTCCTTTCCAACGACAAAAAATACTTGTACTAAGCTAAAAATGCTAAAAACCAAAAACTGTCCTCGCTCATCACTTATTATTATACTTTTACTCTCGAGCCGTCCAATGTTCGGGTATACGAGTAAAACCCCCACATTTTATATGCGTATGTGTACAAATGTGTATTTTCCATGTAAGTCAATAGTAATGTACGCATGTGTGTGTACATGGCTAAAATATAGAGTAAGTGTGAAATTATACATGCGAATATGATTGTGCCATTTCTTCCTATACTTTATAGATATTTAGAAGACTGGGCTCTACTCATGACTGCATTTCGAGAGGGACTATGGTAATATAGTTTATTGCCATTACTATAAAGTACACAGACGGACGCATTACTTATACAGAGAGAAGGAGAGAGAGAGAGAGAATGCGTCGGAGCAAAAGACAAACAAATGTGTGACCATTGACCAGCAGCCGCTTTTTCAATGTATGTAATTGTGTCCAGGGGGCAATGGAACAGAACGTCAATAAAAACATAGCCAATAGGCCATACATTTGTTTATTTTATACAGTGCTTTTATTCAGACTTTCCTCTATATAACTCTGTTATTCTCAGAATACATGGAAATGCTCAAGAAAATATAAGAACTTCTATCAGCATTAGAGTGCTTTTGTGTATAAATACATGTATGTACATATATCCTATGTAAATACATATATTACATTAAAACAGTATTTCCTACTTCAGTGATAAATATCCTATTGAGACAATAAAGAGGAAACACATTTTTGCTAGAATAGCTTTTTGGAAATGTCTCTTAATGGTATAGAGGAAAAGGGAGAAATGCGGGTAAAAAAGAATTTTTTTATCTGATAACAGAATATTATACAGCAACTGTTTAACCTGGAGAGTGCGAATGGTCGATGAATTATTAATGAATTTATATAGACATTTATATGCAAGCGCCCTCCCTGTCAACATATTTACTCTCTCTCTCTCTCTCTCTCTCTCTGCAAACATAAAGAAGCTCCTCTTTGACGAATTAATGCGGAAGTGAGGTTCGACAGACGAAAATGCAAGTGTGTACAGAGCGAAAGTGAATAGAATTTTTTTATTTCTCTGCAATTAATACAAGTTTCCTATACTTTACACTTGCACTAGTAAAAACACCTTTAATGTGTCTGTATTTACCTCCTTCTATACCCTAATGATACTAAAAAAGTCATATGAAAAAAAAAATCAAAAATAATAATATTTCCCTTGAGCTTTTCCATTTCCAGTATTCATTCCTTTATCTCGTGTAGTAGGTATACATAAGTGTGTATGTAATTATATAGAGAGATATTTCTGTTTGAAGATGTACATATATCGAATATACGATAAAGTCCCATCCATTATATAGGAACGTGCACAAATAGGAACAATATAGTCAATAATGGCTTTATCACCGTTGTACTAATCGAATTTTCGGTCGAAATTCTCCGTATAAAATCCCTACTACAATATGTATGTATACTCACTTAATGAGACAATTGAATAAATCCCACTACTCTAATGGATTTTGCCGGTAGGTTCTCAAAAAGCATTATAAATCCTATATGGCTTTTATTTGCTTAATGTGCATAGATTCACTCACCATATATGTATATTATTCATACAGTGAGGAATTAGTAGTATCCCCAAAAGTTATGCACATGCAGATAATATATACTGAAAGTGAAGAAAAATTTCCAACACTATTTTTCCATGTACTATGTGCACTATATTTTCCAACATTTAGTTATGGATTTTGGAGGGAGGAAAATTCTTTAACTGCAGAGAGGAGACTAAAATTAAATATTTCTTGTATAATAGTAGTAAGAGAGGACGAAAGCGGAAGACAAATCCTCCGTCTGTACAATTCATGCTTGACTGACAACCACGTACGTATAGGGAGTGAATGTGTAAATTAAATATTGAATATTTTCATATCCATTCTCTTGTCGTATTCATAGATTTAGATTGACCAATGCAATTCAATGAGTAAAATATAATATGGAAGATATAAGTTTGTTGTTCTACTTTTTTTTTTACTCTTTATTGCGAGTGTCGTGAAATCCTGTGAGGACTCTCGTTTCTCTCTGGTATGTGTTATTCTTTGTATAAGTTATAGAAAGATACGTCTGGCCTCATGGTTTTGTATAGTCATCTATAAATGTATATGTACATGTATAAAATATAGAGGGGTTTCCATTGTATGGTTATTATTGTTTTCCCTCCTGAAGAGATTCACCCGTCTCTGTCTCTCGTAATTATTATTATATATTTATGTCATGTTAAACTATAGATGGTATATGAAAGCACTTCTTTTGTGTCTCCCAATCCCATTCTTTTCCTCTCCCGTAATTTCCCTTTACATCTATTTCCATTGAAATTACCAATTTTAAATTAGATTATAGGAGACGGAGTACGAGGAAGTAGAAGAAGACGAAGAACACAGGGCACGTCATAAATCATATTTCTTGTCTCCCATTTACAAAGCATGGCACGTACATAAAGGGAACAATGATGGAAACTTCCCTAATTCCCTCGGTCGGTTGTCAATTTCATTGGATTATTCATCCATTCTTTTTATTACATTTACTCTTCTTTCATATAGAGGACAGGAATATCTCTGTGAGTGTGAGAATGACAATTTTTTCAGGGGGAAATTAATTATTCTTATTTTTAAATTACTATTGGAATTCCTTTATTGCCCGCTAAAGGTCAAAATATTTGGACCTGACAATCTAAAATACAAGGCTTTGGTCTTATAATCACGTTTATGATGATTTAATAAAGTTTGTGGAGGGAGATTTCCTACTATGCTTGCACATAATAATAATTTATGGCAAGTAGTGTAGGAAGTTTGAGAGGAAAAATAATTTATTAGGTTGAGGAATGATAATATAATGAGTAAATCCACAGGGAATGTGTAAGCCCAAAACATCATAGTCTCCAATTTTTTTCATTTTCAGCAAAA
>JAQFXU010002753.1:0-19139 GCA_034693705.1 Spatulosminthurus flaviceps
GAAGACAGGGGGGAAAGCATCAGGGATAAAAGTCGCTCCATAAGGGAGCTGGTCCTTCGATTGGGAAATTTGGGTTTTGAGGCCTACTTGATTATTTGTGTTGCCAAGTTGAGGCAGCAACACAAACAATAATCGGTGATTAGCCCTCGTGCTAAGTCATTTGTAGGATTGTAGAGGAACGAAGCTACTGTTGCGCGTAATTACAATTCGAACTTCTACATAATCAGGGATACGAAGTCATCACGAATCACGACCAACATTACAGGGAGCTTCGCTAAAACTTGGTATGTAGTTCCTCAAATCGACAAAGATAAAATAGTCTCCCAATAATTTTCTTGTCTTACTCACATCCCAGTAGCTACTAGCTACCGAAAATGAAACCAACTGAATACTCATAAGTTTATAGACTGTCCTGTATGTACATACTGTGGTTTTTTTAATCATATATATTAAAATACACGGAAAACGGAAAGTTCAACAAACAGTTTACATTCACTGCCATTTTTATACGTTCAACTAATAGCCCTGATACGAGCGCTAGGACCAATCACGACTTTGCTCGATGGAAAGGGAATTGTCCAAAATATATTTTTTTTCTTGTTGGGGGCAGGCGCTAAACCACGAGGCCAAGAGCGGGGGTACAAACCACACTATGTACCCCCCGGCCATTGAATTTTCAACCCAAAATCTGTGTATATACGAATATTTGGCTGAAAATTGTCTAAAATTTTATGATTTTTTAAAAAAAAAATTAAAAAAACCGACAGAAATGGTTTTTCTTGCCTAAATTTTGAGATTTTTAGTGAAATATTAAGAATCACTTAAAAATTTTCATGAAAAATGAGTTGAAAAACGTTATATTTTGTTAGTTTGTAGAATTTCTGGGGGGTACAGATTACATGCTTGTACCCCTCTGGGGTTTTAGTGGGGGGTACACTCTACCCCCTGTACCCCATGTGGTTTAGCCACTGGTTGGGGGTACTTAGTAAGGTTCGGGAAAAATAATGAAAAAATTCCTACATGTACAAAATACCTAGATGGGGGAATTTTCCCTTTTGCAAGTGGCCACTGCTTTATCTCAGCACTGGACCATCCGATTGAGTTAAAATTTTAAACTTACGCTTTTGAGGCTATTTCTTTAGGGAAACCCACTCTTAGTTTTCCGAAAATCCGATTTTCGGTTTTTCGGGAAAAATGACAATTTGAAAAGGGGGACCTCTCTAGAATCACCCAAACACGCCATATACCAAATTTTACCCGATTCGGAGCATTATTGCCGAAGTTATGGACATAAAATTGAAATTGACTGCTGGAAATGTTTTTAATTTTGAAGTTATGTCCATAACTTCGGTAATAATGGTCCGAATCGGGTAACATTTGGCATGTGGAGTTTTTGGGTGATTCTAAAGAGGTCCTCTTTTTTAAATTGTCATTTTTACCAAAAAACCGAAAATACCCGGAAAACCATAAAATCGGATTTTCGGAAAACTAAGAGTTGGGTCCCCTAATGAAATTGCCTCAAATGCTTAAGTTTAAAATTTTAACTCAATCGGATGGTCCAGTGCTGAGATATAGCAGTGGCCACTTGCAAAAGGGAAAATTCTCCCAGCTGGGTATTTTGTACGTGTAGAAATTTTTCCCGAACCTTACTAAGTACCCCCAACAGGAAAAAATATATTTTGGACAATTCCCTTACCATCGAGGAAAGTCGTGATTGGTCCTAGCAATACGAGCTCTGATACTAAAAGTGAATTAATTCAAAGAGCCTCAAGCATTGTCAATTGTTGAAACTTTGATTCACTGACTCGAACTCCTAACCAACCAGGAATATACCCAAAGAAATATCAATACAAGAAACCAAAGTCCCAATTACAGTAGTAACTCTGAATTCTAATAGCAGAACTCTTAAAATCCGGAATTGATCCTCTCCGGGCATCCAGTGTGACTTTCTGAAGTTCCCCTTCAATGGAAATCAATAGCATTAGTTTTTGTTTGCCTCTCTTTAGCTTGAATTCATAAGTGCTGGTGGCAAGATGGAATCCAGTACATCGGGAACCAGAGAAAGTAGTAAATAAACGGACTGCTTTCATCGACAACCACAAAACCAATGATTGGTTAATTAAGTTCATTTTATGCTCAGATCTAAGGTCCAACAATTCAGAAAATCTTTTTTCTGAGCAGGATTTTCTGCTCAGAAAAATTGTCTGAACGCTCAAAAAAGGGTCTCGACTCCCTGCTGTGAGAAAAATGTTCAGAAAAAATTTCTGAATCCTTGGTGGGCGTGGTCCATGTCCCACCTAATGTTATCAAATGGGGCTGAGAATGCTCAGATCAGACAAATTTTCTGAATACTTTTTCTCAACACTGCTCGACTGTTGTATAAAATCTTTAACCTTTAATTATGCAAAAATGTCATATCACTTGACTCCCTGCTCCCTATATGCATTTACAAGACATTGGTGTTGTTGCTTTACCCAACGTATAGTAGTACTTCAATGTATGGGGGTGTATTTAATACACAAATTGGTCATTTCTTGACAATTCATTCGTTTTCATACAAAAAATTTGAATTGTTTTGATGTAAGTTCATAGTATTTGAATTAAATTCTATTAAAAATTTTGAACAGAGCTGGGTTCGGGTCAAATCATTTTCAAACTTGACCACGATCTTAAGTAAATATTTTCTTCAGCCTGAACTTGACATTTCGTTTTCAAGTACTTACAAAATATGCAATTTTAACATAATTACTTCATTAATGGTAACGCCAAACATCTCATTGTTTCTGTTTTATTGACTTAAACGTCGTCATAATATTTCTCTTAAGTAGTAATTCCCAAATCGACTGACAAAAACTTGATCACCGGTATAGGCAAAACTTTAACATGACCCCAATAGCTCAAGTAGTTTTAGAGTTTCTTGAACTTAAATCGAACTAGAACGCGACTTGTGACACACGTTTGTCTTATTTGTACTTGATCGCAGCTCGGATTTTGAACTGAACCAAATGCACGTAAATCAAACTATATTGAATTGAAATTTGCGTGAACAAAAATAAATTGCATTAACTAGTGTAGCCAATGGCTGCAAGACCGCACCCGTTCCCAACCCGGCCGAAACCCAACCGAAATCCCTACCCACACACGCTTTCCCAGATTTGATCCCGAAAATTTCGGGTTGTTACTCATGTACCCAAGTCACAAAATTTTCCACATATGCCAAGACCCGATCCCACTGGGAACATTTGTAGGGGCTCATGAAGTAATGCAAACATTGAAGACATCGCGTTTTGAAAATTATCAATTCGAAACAGAAATGGCCCAAGCACTAAACATCAATGCTATGCTTAATGCTACCTCCAATCTAACTTAATCCAACAATTCCAACTTGAAGGTAAAGGTTAGGTAATGGCAGTTAGCTGAAATGCAAACTCTCCTCTTCATAATAGACAGTTAGCGCAACCCTTTACGTACGTCCTGTATAAAACTTATAGCACTTATAGGACGTATAGATGAAATTTTTACACGTAAACTTTTGGTTCATAGGTTCGACTATAAGTGCTATAAGTTTTATACGGGACATACGTAAAGGGTTGCGCTAACTGCCTAATATGTTCAGTCAGATCGGACCACTCAATTAAAATAAGCACCAAGCACTCAAGCTTCATTTTAAAAACAATGTTCCTATTAAATATTGTTTTTTTGTATTCCAACCCAATCATTTAGATGGTAACTACCATGGAAAAAAATTTGGCAAAGGGATTCACAAAGGAATGGGCACAGGAAGAATGGCAGCTCCAGTTTTGGCTCATCCACCAGCTTCACCTCCTTTACCTTACCTTGACTTCAAAGACTACGCAAATGATCCAAATTGGATCATCCAATTTCCCGAGACCCTGAATTAGGACCACCAAAACCCGGCGAGCCTCCTCCTCCAATTCCTCCCTGGGCCAGAGGACAAATCACCCCTGAAACCTCCTCCTAACCCTGATAACGATATAAGTCCGAGTGGAATTAAAACCCAAGACCGGTATTTACAGATTCTAGCTCATATTGTAAAGTAGCAATTTTTGGAATTCCCGAAAATTTCACCCAGGAACCACAAAGTAGCTTCTTCCTTCTCCCTATTCAAAAAAACCGTTGATATGTTTAAACATAACTGCCCAATCAAAGTTATTCCTGAGGCCTTCATTGACAATGTGGTCAGGACCTTTGAGTTATTGCATAATTATTTAACTCCGGCCCGGACGAAGTACACTACTGACGAGGAATTCAACTGGATCACTCTATTTCTTGACAATTTTATTGCAGTAATGGTCAGGTTCATTTAAGTACGGAGAAACTTGCTTGGATGAGATCCTGGGTGGTTCCATGCGAAATCCGATTTGCGAGCCCGGAGAAGAAAAAACTAGCCCAAAAATGTTTGATCCAATGTTGTACATTGTATGGAGAATTTTTGAACTTGCGCACACAGTTTGTTTTGATTATTTTAGCGGTTTCTCCCGAATTTGTCACCGATATACCGCCGCAATTGAGGATTTGTTTACATTACCCATTAAACAACGCTGGTCCTATCCACCTCAGGGTGAAACTTTCTTCAAGAGACTTCTGAGCCCTTTCTACAAAAATAGCGCAAATATTCGCAAATGCGTTCAATTTTACGCATCAAAATCAAAAATTGGTGTGACAGTGCAACGATTTAATTAACCTTTTATAATTCGCTATGGACATAATAATACAGAGATTTTCGAAACTGAGGACTTTCCCACAAGACCTCCAAGGGCTGAGACTCCAACCTCGCTACCCTGATATTATTTATTATTTGAAAACGGGAAAATCTGCATCATACTCGTATTTATTTCTCCACCTCATCTCTTTCAAGAACCAAGCGTTTAAGCCAATAAATTATATTGTGACAAAAGAGACAACCCTGACCATAAAATTTATTTCCTACAACTCATTCTATATTGACTCTTATTACCAATCAGTATCCCATTGAAATCAATATCTGGCATTATCGTGGGTGCCAAACCAAGGTTGTCATAATCAATTGGGCGGACGTTTCCTTTTTAAATGCCTCTAATTTTTTGGACATAATTTCTAAGCTACTAAAAAATATTTCGTTCTACATACAACTTTTTCCATATCACCATTTTTGGTAGTGCACATCGCACAGTTCCATATAGTTTGCACATGTCCTAATTAAATTCATGGGAACAAGTTTTTTTGTTAATAAAAATCTGGAGCAAGTTTCCTCTCCTCCAACTCCTTATCTTGTTTATTACTTTCGTTCCACCAATTTTAGCTAGATCCGGTTCAATTTTGTATTTTAATTCACCTGCTGGAGACTTTCGGCTAATTACATAAAATTTACAATGTTATACCATACACAAATTATTCTCAAATTTAATTGCATACCTTTGCCAACAACCCCCTTTATATTGTAAAATTTAAAACAAATAATTAATTCAAATGTTTTTGGCAATTAATTTTTTTTTTCCAAGTCTGAAGGATCTAATTTTGCATTTCACATAAGGATGAGAGTTGGCCCACCCGAAAACAGTGACATTGACATAATACAACAGTTCATGTCTCTAATTGGTTTTACCTTTACCAGTGTGTGTAAGGTTATCATTAAAAAAAAATTCAAAAATAATAAGATAAAAATATTGTTAGATCATGGTTGAAAGTAAAACTTGGCGAGGAATGATCCGCACCCAACGCCTTCACTTTTAATGTCAATATATTTCTAAGAGATGCGTTCCCTCTACTTTTTTTAGCGTATTCTTATGTTTTTTATTCATTCTGCTGTTGCTGTTTAAAACACTTTTTACAGTAATTACCAAGTACATTTCTTAGCCCAAGCCCTTATAGTCAGAAAGTAACTGAATTGTGGAGGATAATGTTTCGAATATAAATAAACAAGCATTAGGATAGCTTTATAATTTGAAAATTATCACTAAATGCAAAAAACGCATGTAAAGTATGGCGGATCCTTGTTCTTAGCACAGCAAGAGGTAAATTGTTAATGAGGCGTTTGATTTATTCATTGAATCATTGATGATGCGTAAGTACATCAAATAGTATGTGCAGTTTTAAAAAAAATTAAATGTCCCTTTTCCATAAATTATAAATAATACATAATTTGCGAATGTTATGAAATAAGTAAGAAATTGCAAGGTGGTCGTGATTAATATAACACTTTTTGTGAATTGCAAATGTGTGGAAAGGCTATTAATACTATATGAGTACAGGAAATTTCAGTTTGCAATTTCCAACATATGTACACTCTTCATGTTAGGGTAAGGGAGTAGCCGCTAAGAGAGTCAAAGGTGTTTAGACACCTACACTTGGTACACGGGCAAGGTTGTGAGTTGTAGGTAACATTCAGCGGACGGACAACACTATCCTGGCTTGCATATCAGAGACTTGTTTTTAGCTCCTCTTCTTTTTATTCTCTCTAATACACACTTGAGACCAAAAGGATAAAGGTGAGTTCGGTATTGTGGACGTGCACTGAAAGACAATCTTCATTTTGCATTCAGAGCCTGACAGGAACAGAGATCGGAGATCATTTCTTGCTGAGAATTACTTCTATACTTTTATTACATCTTCATTATATTAAGTAAGACCTCTTCTGCAAGAAGATGGCCATTTCGGGGAGTTTCAGTGTTAGATTTTTTTGTTATTTTTATAAGTAGTACAAGAATAATACGTTGTATCTTACATATATCATAAAATTATTGCTAATATTCTACAAAAGTTTACAGAAATTTAATAATAGAATAATGAATTTTTTTATTTGGACTTCCTAAGCAGGTCCCATTGCTTCTGCTAGTTTGTTCAGCAGCCTTGACAATGGGGCAGGGTTTTCCGAGAGGAAAAAGGCTCTACCGATCTCTTCCCTCCGTGTCAGATGACCATTATTCCGAAGTTAGAGCTGATGGAACGTACAAGTAAGTTAAAGAAAAATTCAAAATTTAAATAAATATGCAATAGTTCAGTTTAAAGCTTAGTCAGAATATTTTTATTAGCTTTCTGCTAATGCGCATATATCAACTCCAAAAGCTTTTTTGAGAAGAAGCTTAGAAAGCGCGGAAGGTAAGATTCGGCAATTTTTAAAGTGAGCAAAATTATCGACAAGTGTAAACGGTTGATTTATTTCGTTCATTCAACCCGCTTAACGTAATTTAGCATTCCTCACGCTTGCCGACATGCTCTCAGCTGTTGTTTCTACGGAAAAAATTGAGGTGCCAAGCTGTGGGATGAACAATACAGAATCATCCCTTCTTGTATTTGCAAGCATATAACTTTGTTGAGTGAACGCGAAGCACTTGGGAAAACAAGATATATATGCAGGGGTTCCGTTTCATATGTCGTGCTTACGTTATTGTTTGTAGGAGACGAAGAGCACTGCTTCATTGTAATCTGTCTACCATTTGACATTCAAAGCGCCGTCCTTTCATTGTACATTCCTTGTATAAACGCAGTCTTTTAAAGAGTTCGAATGTTTTTTTTGTAAACTGTGGATGTATACATGACCTAAAACCTCATGAATATTACGAATATGTCCATTCAGAATTTCCACTCCATTTTATTATATTTCTTGTAAAATATGAATCAACAATTTTAAGATTTGAGCCGATTTTTCAAGGACATCAGTTAAGAGGAAGAAACTAGCTTCAAAACAATAGTAAGATAGAATTTTTACAATAAAATTGACATTGAAATGTTTAATAGATATGCCTACACGGGTCCAAACCGCTACAGCGCCGAGAGACGCTTGAGAGATGGCACGGTGGAAGGTGAGACTCTGTACGTTCGACCAGATGGCGTCCCAGTCAAAGTTCATTATTTTGCTGATTCCCATGGTTACCGCCCCCAAACTGAGGTTCTTTATGCTGAGAGATTAGCTGCTGCGAGAAGAGTGATCGTTCCAGATGTTTCTAGCGCCCCTGGAGTTGTTTTATGTAATCATACCACCAACAACTGCAGATAGTAACTTTTAAACCTTATGTGGAACCTTACTGTAAATTTGAAATTTCTTGTATTATAGCTCCACCTGTTCTCCGAACTGCCAACAATCTGGAAGTCCGCTCAGCTGGGGACGAGCTTGCTGTAGGTAACAACAACGGTGGTGATACCGCAATTGCTCAACCCTCTATAACTGCCATCGTAGGACCCGGTGGTCATGCTAACATCGCCCCAGAAGCTGTGGCCCGCACAGGAAATTCTTATGCCCGTAATTTCAGAACTGGTGATACAGCCATTGCTAAACCATCCGTGAATGCAATTGTTGGCCCAGGTGGCACTGTTTCCATCAGTCCAAAGGCCACGGCTCTAACAGGTTCTGCAGGTGTCGGAGACGTAGCCTACGAGAGAGGAATTCATCGTCCAGTCACTACCATTGTTCGAGAAGTTCCCCAACCAGTAACCCACATTGTCAAGGAAGTTCAACCCGTGACCTATGTTAAGGAAGTTCCGGTTGTAAGAGAAATCGTGAGACCAGTAGCAGTACCCGTTCCAGTTCCAGGAATTCAAGCACCAGTGCCAGTCAGCCGAGGTTATGTTTACCGTCCACCGGTACCAGAGCTCAGTGCCGTCCGGGCTCAAGGAGTTGTAATAGTCCCACCAAATCCCAGCTATTCTTATGAGTATGCTTACTCCGCCCCTGATGAGAAGCACCCATCATACGGAAATAATAGGGCTTACGTGAATGTGAAAGTTAACCAAAAGTAATTATTACAGTTTTGTACTAACCACTCAAGAGAAATTAAATGTCATAATTATGCATAAACTTCCCTCAAATCTCATTCATTCAGTATAGAGAAAATATTCTAAAAAAACAGCCACACGCATATGTTACTAAAGGATTGCTTATATATATTCTTCCATGTAAATAAACAATATACTGAAAACTGAATGATGTACATTGTCTATGGTACGTGATTCTGATGAACAAGTTCTTCCTACTAATCACAAGGAATTCACAACAAAAATTTTATAACAGTTCTTTTGGAAACTTTCTAGTGACACTTGACTCACTCACTTAGAATGTACGTCAAGGAAAAGTTACAGATATATTCACAAGGGAAATATGCACGTGTCTAGGCATCTGTAGCATCGTGCCAGTACATCGACATAAAGAAACAACAAATATGTACATATCCACGCAGAATAACCTACCCAAACATTATTCCCCTAAAGAAAAAAACATGTTTCAAATGATAAGGGCGTACAAAATGAAACTACTTCCACAAGTACGATTGACAAGATTCTCACGAATAAGGATAAATAATAATGTGTAAATCGAAAATCTATAACAACAAATAGCTCTGGCTCTTTCCTCAAACTCTCCTTACAACATTGTTATTTCAATCTGACCATCATCAATCTCCGGTCCCTTTGCTTCCGTTTGGTCCAATCCTTTAGCCAAAAGGTCCACCTGCTGCTGAACATTCCAACCAAAATTCTCAATGATTTTTTCAGACTTGAACATCTTTTTATCCACAATGAAGACAAACTTCTGCTGTTTATTTGTGCCCCACACGGCAACAAATATCCCTGAAAATCCAAAATATTTACCCAAAAATAATTCATTTGATGACATATCATATTAATCTTTGGGTAATAATTTAAACCATTCTAGTCCATGTTTAGAAATAATTATTACCAATATTTAAGCTTGGCCCAAGCCCAAAAAATAAATCGGTAACTTCACACCCATCAAAAAAGTCAACGCCTGTTAGAGCCGGGAAAATCGTGCATCCGACGGAAACTCCGACGGGGAATAGGTGTAACTTATGAGAGAAAAATCTTCGAAGGAAAACGGGAGAGTACTGAATTTGACTTGTGAGGAGATCGATTCCAAAAGGTGTAGAAGAATTGTTGGCTTTCATTAATTTCTGATAAATTTCCTGGAGCCTAGCTTGAGGAGTTTCGGAGCTACAGGAAAACTTTGAACATGTTCCATACCTACGAGCCAACATCCATTAAAATTTTCGATAAAATGATAAAAAAATTTTAATGAATTTCTTTCTTCCAGGAAAATTACTAACACTTTATTTGGAAATTAAAAATCTGTCCCTTCCTACCTATTTCAGTATATATTCATATTACGCTGCACGTCACGGCAGTACTGGAATTTAAAAACTTACAAATGATTGACAAATTTATCCGGCCGATCGGGCTTGGGTAAGATGACGAAAGTAGCCAAGTTTTTTGGAACCAACTCCTTATTATTTTCCAGGGTCATTTGTATGGCTCCGTGAATAAGGGAATAAATGACGGCCGCATAACTCACTTTATGATGATTCTTAATTGCCTTGATCAATTCCACGGACACAGCCTCACTAATCCCACAGCCAACTCCCTTCACGCATGAAATGACGGGTGATCGCAACTCACTCCCATCTAACTCATTTAAGCATAAATCCGCCATGTCATACATAACTTTAAAAGCAAGTCCGGAACGTTTCACCAAAGACAAGGATCTCTCGTTCAAATTACCCGTCATACATTTCATAGGTGAGTGGAATAAAGTTCTCAAAAATAAAATAATACTGTAAGCATCACATAAAACATGATCCAATCTCAAAATCATTGCAGATCCCAAACCATCCGGAGATTTATAATCGGGAATTATCAGAAGTTCCCAAGGACTTCGGCCCTTCGTCCATTTAACTTGGGAAAGTCCCACAAAAGCTCGCCTCAAGTCAACTTCATCACATCCCCTCCTCAAAGAAATCTCTCCCGTGTAGTCGTAAATTCTGATATGATTCGTAACATGGAAATTTAAATCCGTTTTCCAGAACGGATACCCTAAAAACGTCGTCCACGACTGTTGAAGCCGCTTAAAGTACAAGTCCCCACATTTCCATTCCGCTCGCAATACACGTTCAGTAAACATTTGTTGCACTCTTTCACATGACACTTGGCCCTTAGTTATGAAGCATGTTGTGATATTGGTAACGGCATGTGTCCCATCGTACAGAGCAAAAATACTGTCACAACCCGACACGAATTTGTCCAGGTCAGGACGTAACATTCGCGACAGGAGCCAAACCCCAAATCTTATTACTAAGAATAGCAATAGCACTGGGATTGACAGTGTCGAAAGAAGGAACAAAATCACAGTGAAGAAAGTTACGAATAACCGGTTGGGGTACTTTGGATACATTTTCTCTCGCGTAATTTTACAAAAACACTTTTTATTCAAAAGTGAGACTTATTATTCCTTTTCCACTACATCCTCCTGAAACTTTACATCCTCTACCTTCCACCTCCAACTCAAAATAAACTGTCAACAATAATTCTTCAAGTCTCAAAGGAAATGTTCCCATTTTTTTCAAAATATTTTATTTTATGTTATTTTGTTTGTGCCAAAACCACTGATATCGTTGGACCAGTTTTACTCTGGTTGAGAGCTTGAGCGAGACCAATTTTGCTTCTAGTCAAGACAAGACTCTGCACGTGAATACCACATTGTTGAGAGTGGAGTGAGAGTTATTGTAGTGTAAAAGTAATGGGATTTGACTTTCTCTGAATTCTTGTCCATTTACAGCGGCAAAGGAAATTAGTGAAAAAAAATCACTTTTAATTACATTTTGATCTCTCGACGTGCCATGGATTTCCTCATAACGTTCTCTACCTTTAGCTACATTATTTTCCACATTCATAGATCGCATAAAAACATACGCAATAATGATAAGATGAGCAATGAGATTTACTTTTGTCCGAAGGCCAGGCATTTTATGGGATTTCTTTTGTCAAAATATTCTAAGGGATAAGGGAGATCACATAGATACTACAAATCATATCCTCTCATCGTGTGTAGATATAGTCTGCATCTACCTACATAAGTGTATACTAATTTATAAACAAGTAACATCGCTAATTTTCTCGTATGTACCATGGGCTGAGTGTAGTCATGAAAATCAAAGATGTTGTTGTTCATGCAATAAAATTTGTAATAAACGTGCAAAATGTAACGTATAGTTGAGTAACCAAAATCGAAATTTTTATAAGAGCCTAAACTTGTAAGGAAGCGTTTTCGTGCATTAAGAATTCTACCCTCACTCAAGACTGTGTCATGATAACAAAACTATTATTTTCAAAAATTAAAATATTGTAACGTCACGAGAGGGAAGAATTTAAAGACATGAAATTTTACTCATCTCACAATTGACATCAAAGCAGCAACCATTTTCCCGTAGCAAAAGGCTCCTCAATAATATTTGTACGCCTACATAGAGAAAAAGTAATTCAGTCAGGTATTATAAGGTAAGGTATGTACAAAAAATATGATGGATGGTAAAAAAAATGGCTTTTGCGAAAGAACGTCAAGAAGGATTTGTCATAGACAAAACTTTGAAATTTTAAATCAGACAAGACAAGGCGATATAAGTGTAGTACACTGGGGAATGTTACTATAGGTGACAATTGGGTGTACGCATGCAGTAAAAAGTAGGGGAAACATGTGGGGAATAATTTGTAAACAAACAAAAGTTGCGATTGCAATCTACGACTTTGTCACATGTGTGAGTAACTTTTCGTATATATGTATACACAAAATGCTTTTACGCATACCACTCCTGAGGGCATTAACTCCAACCCATTGTTGATTGTAACGTGTGGTTGTAAGACATATGGGTCAAGTTTTTCTTATTTGTAAATGCTCCTGTATATATGCATACCACAGCCTGTACAGATACGCATTATGCAATGCCGTACACTATACAAATACAAATAACAAAATATACTTTCAGAGCAAATACTTTCAGAGATGCAAGTTCATTTTGCTACACCCTTGCTTTTGCTTGAGCTGGCTATGGGTTCACGAAAGTAAATGAAGCTTGTTATCAGGTTTTTAACAGTCTACCAATGGTTAATGGTCACGTGCTTGAATGATAAACAACATTATTAGTAGTGGAAAATTCGTTGCAAGATTTTAATAAGCCCCTAATTATTATTTACTATTAGAACTGGTCTTGATGGAACATAATTGCGTCAAAAGAATAGATCGAAAATCATTACCAAATCATTTCAATGTCTTATTTTTATTTAGCTTCAAGATTCTGTATGCCTGACATGTACTCTACGGTTGGTCATTTCTCAAATTTATACGCATAAGGACAAACGAGGTTTCCATAGACTTTGCCTATTATTTTTCAGCCATGGTAATTTTATATAGATACGTGTACATTATTATTCAGAATCAAAATGTAACACGCACAATGGTGAAATCTTTTTGATCATTTGTATGTTCAAAAATGTTATATTTTACTTCCTACGGTTAATGTCATGTATGTAACACAACCATATATCTTGATACATTGGAAAATATCAAAATTTTCCCCAATTGAATCCCTTGTAAAAATACCATGACAATAAAATGGAATCTCCTTACAATCCAGTTCTCACATCTCAGGCAATCCTTGCATTATTTCCTCGATTATTCCACAGATTCAAGAAAAAACTTCTTAACTCGCTAAAGCAATAAGTGCTCAAATGTTCTACTTTACCGGCCCAGCTCGAAGTTTCCACCAAAATCATTTGGTGGATGCAACCACCAGCCCTGGTGGTCGCTACCATCAAACTTTAAAGCTACCACCAAGTTGCGACAGAAGGTCGGTCAAACAGCAATAATAACCACAGTGCTGGAGCGGGAGAAAATGCAATTAGAGAAAGAACTGGAAGAGAACCGCATCGAAAAAGGCTTACGGGGTACATGAACATCGTCGCAACAGACTGCTCACATTAGAAACTCTCGACGGAAATAAGCCGAGTGGCTATCCTTCCGTGACCGTTTCAATCAAGCGGTTCACAACCGTCAGGACCTCCCGGGAGCCGAGAAGTTCACCTTATTTATGGCAGGGTTACAAGGTAATGCTGCAGATGCAATCAAGTCGATTCCTATCAGTAATGATAGCTACATCACCGCCTATAATAGAATAAACAAGCTGTATGAACACACCAGGGAGATCAAATACACGTTGGCCGATAGAATCATCGACCAGCCCATCATGACGTCAAGCACACCTGATGGTATCATCTCCATTACCAACAAAGTGAACAACGCCATGGCATCAATCACGGCGATTGGTGGCACCTTAAATTTGGGGGAACTCCTCGTAGCCCGCCTTATTACCAGAGCAGTTGATAACTCACGAGAGAACGTTATATTCAGACGCTAAAAGATACCACCCCACCATTTCAAGGATTGCTAGATTTCCTCGACCGGGAAATGATCAGCATGCAAACGACATCCTAACCAGGAGATGCAGCACATTTTCGTAATGTTCAAGGAAGATGACAAGTTAACCCAAAGCAAAAGGATGTCAACGTAAGGAAGTGCTTACTTTGTAATGGCGAACACCCGCATTACAAGTGTCCCAAGCTGACGGACTGTCCAGAGAAGGATAGAAGAAAGATAATCGATGCAGCCAAGTTAGGTAATGGCGAACAACAGCATTACAAGTGTCCCAAGCTGACGGACTGTCCAGAGAAGGATAGAAGAAAGATGATGGATGCTGCCAAGTTATGTACCAACTGTCTGGGAGCCGGACATATTTGGAAAGCATGCAAGTCAACCCGGACCATTACAACATGCTGTCAGTCACATCATTCCTTGTTACATGCAACCTACCAGAAGAAGTCATGCAAACGACATCCTAACCAGGAGATGCAGCACATTTTCGTAATGTTCAAGGAAGATGACAAGTTAACCCAAAGCAAAAGGATGTCAACGTAAGGAAGTGCTTACTTTGTAATGGCGAACACCCGCATTACAAGTGTCCCAAGCTGACGGACTGTCCAGAGAAGGATAGAAGAAAGATAATCGATGCAGCCAAGTTAGGTAATGGCGAACAACAGCATTACAAGTGTCCCAAGCTGACGGACTGTCCAGAGAAGGATAGAAGAAAGATGATGGATGCTGCCAAGTTATGTACCAACTGTCTGGGAGCCGGACATATTTGGAAAGCATGCAAGTCAACCCGGACCATTACAACATGCTGTCAGTCACATCATTCCTTGTTACATGCAACCTACCAGAAGAAGTCACCCGAACGCACCGCCACCGTGGCAACCACTACGATTACCAACCACGTGACATTGAAACCGACTGCCATCGTCAGGATCGATGGTAATCATCATCTTGGAGTGAAGAAGAGAGTACTCAAAGATAACAGTTCGGATGTTACCTTTATACAGGAGTCACTCGTCAAAGCACTTTGTCTCCAGAAGACAACGTTACCCAAGAAACTTACCATTGAAGCATTACAAGGGAAACAATTCACGACTATAACGGAATCTGTAGATGTCGACATCACATCACTCTACAATTCACAATATCATTATCAAGTGAAGGCCTATGTAATCAACCAGATGGGAGGAACGTACTCGCAGCACAAGGTTGATCCTCAACCATGGACCCATATACCTAGCGGACTCGCAGACCCAGAACACTTCCTACCAAAGGGAGTAGAGTTATTGTTATCAACAGACGTATATTACGATGTCATACGCGGTGGCGCCGTCAAAGACTGGGCTGGTCAACCCGTGGCATGATATGACATGTCGATGTGGGATCATGAGAACGGTCGATGGTTCCCTGCGTGATCGTCAGCTGATACCACCACAGTACCGATGTCATCGTCAGCCGATAACCCGACGTCACCGACATCATCTGGTCAGACAACCCTCACATGCAATGTGACAGAAACTCCAGAACAGTGAAGAAAAGGCACTGCGACTACTACTGGCAAGGCTTACAGAATTTGGCCATCCGACACAAGAAAAAGGTGAGGAAAAGGAGAAAGCTGAAAAAGCACGAGACCAACAAGGGGATAGCACGATGGTGCAGAAAACGACGGATACGACATCACTGATGTCATATCCGTGGAAGAAGCCATACTGATGACGTTAGCACAGCATAACATGAAGGAGACGAAGTTATCGCCCGAAGATGGCACCACGTCATTGTTGGATACGGGGTCATCACACCAGGATGACGCGACAGTGCCGATGCCATCACCTCCTTAAGACATGATATGTGACAGTTTTATGCATGGAGTCACCAAGGGAGTGGGCCCATCCACGGTGGGCGGACGGAGCCAAAGAGAAGAAATACCATTCGATGAACATCAATGGTCAGTACCTAAACCTTATGGCATAGCAGTCACACCATGGTATGTAGATTGCACGGATCCAGATAGCATGATGTTACCCAACCACGATGTCATCCGTCCCTTAGACTACTAATTGAAACGATGTCACCTGTTAGCATCACCCGGTTACGAAGTCATCCTTCGGACCAATAAGAACATGATGGAAAAGTTTGCTTGGACAACCGTGTCACCTTCCGATGCCATCCGCAGACCTGTAGATATAGCCGGGGCCCCGGCCCTGTAATCCGAAAGGGGGCTGTTTGCAGTGTATGCGATGATCATCGAGGTGAAAGTGTTAGTGCATTGAAGGACATCATACCATTTAAATATATGCGGCGTCGGGAAAACGTTTGTATGTGTGAGCGAGCGTTCGCGCTCGTGGGAGGTCCAGCGTGTTTGGACAGGAAAGTGGAGCGTACGTACGGGACGAGTGCGGCGGAGTGTGTTAGCATGTAAGTAGTTCAGGAGCTTGCAGTGTGCAAGCTCAGTTCCTTCTTGGCTCTCGGAGCGAGCAGTCGTGTTAATTATACCTCTCCAAAATTGTCTTCTCTTACATGTCATGTGACATCATTCGATTACCTTGTGCTATTACCACTACTTATTACTGTGCTTGTAATTTATTAATCTAATGTTAAATTAAGATATTAATTTAATATAATAATTAAAGTAACTATTCTACAAAAACCTGCAATTTATTTCATCATACAGATCACATCCATTCAGTTTTGTCTTATATTTGTTTACAAAGTAAACCTGTAGCCATACTTATTAATAATAGGAATAAGATAAGATTGGTGTCCTATCTAAACTTGGAAGTAGTTTTAGAGTTTGGTCGTATCGACCACCAGATGATTTTGGTCGTAGTTTTGGTGGTAGTATCGAGCTTGGCCGGTAAAGTACAAATCAGCCCTCAAAATTTTAGCAAAGATAACGTTTCGAGACAAACTTAATAATTATTTACTTGCATTTGAGCGCCCGTTGATGGTGGTCAGTTTGTCACCGAAAGCTTGCGATTAATACATAGCTTGTCAAAATACGCTTTCCACTTAAACAAAGAATGAGTAATCATTTTAATAATTATCAATTGTTGTGTCGATGTTCGACGCATTTAATATTCATCATTTCACAGAATCATTTGCTTAACGTTAATCGCAATGTATGTGTTTGTAAGAGCAGACAACGTATAAGTAAAATATTATGGTTTAATTTATTCAAAATTCTAACTGAAATAATACGAACGATCTGCGCATGTTACGAGTCCATAAAAACTAATTTGAATTATTTACAAATAATTTATGCATTTTGTAGACTCTCTCTACTCTGAAGTAAGAAATTGAAATAGTACAACTTGGTACGCTACGATCCCCACGAACATCTAATGATGAATCTTTTGTTGTTGAAAATTTAGAAAAAAAGCTTATAGGCCATGTCGTTGCGTTGGTCGAGTAATGGAGAAATATTTGAGGGCTAATATTTGCAACGGTTGTCCCCTTTTATAATATTCCAGCAAAACAATTATTTTAGGAGACACGCCATTTTCCCAACATTCCTTTTTCTTCCAGATCAATTGAGGCGATTTAGAAATTCGATGAAGCAGAATCTTTTTAATAGAAAACGTTTCCCATAAGCAAAGGATTTTCAAACCCGCTTTGATAGCTTTGAGTAATTTCCGTAAAGAAATAATACCTAACAATGTGGACCCACCAAGTGAAGGACTCGGATTTTTTTTTAGGTAGGTATCATTCGAAAGCTGGTGTTCGAAGGTGCTTTTCAACGGTACCTACAGTATATCTGTGTGGCCCTTGGTTTTTGAGTAAATAAATGGCAAAGGTGTCGTTTAGTTACATGGAAAATTGGATATTTTATCCCCAATTTAGCCCCTACATTTTGATTTTCTGTAATTTTTGAACCTCTGAACCGATTTGGTATTTGATAATTCTAAAAGCGTATTTTTTACACATTTAAAATTGTTTAGATTGTTTCCGAGTATTATTTAATCCCCTCAATCATATAACATGATGGATAGTAGAAAGCCACGGATATCACAAGAATGGGTAGAATTTAACCCATATATGTATTTATCATGCAACTGTGTTCTTGGAAAGAAATATTAATTTTGTTAAAATAATAATGAACGAATAAGACATCCTTGTTTGGAAAGTTCAAATTGTGGCCCACACATGTAGTTTTAATGTATTACATGCATTGTAATTGTTACATTTGGAGGCTGTAGGTATTTTTTTGTAACAATTTTCCATAGATGGAACATTTTACAGAGTGACCTCAACAAATTATCAACCACAGCGTCCTTGTAATCTTTCTTCCCAGGTTCTATGCTTATCAAATGTCTCCGAAACAAGTGATAAAATGATTGAAGATTAGAGTAACGCACTCAAGTTGAAATTCTTGAGAGTAAAATTTAACAGCTTGTTTTCTCAAAATATGAGCTTATGTCACTAAAGTGGGCGGATTAACTTTAAAATCTGATAAATAAAAATCGATAATCGCCAGTGTTTTTTCAGTTGCTAGGGAAATGAGAAATAGAAACCAAAAGAAATATTTTGAAATAAAAACTGAAGTAATATCAGTTTGTGCATATAGCAATAACGCTTGCTAAACGTAACAATTAAAAATCAAGTTAAAAGTAAGAGAACTGTAGAACATGTACGGTAATTACATAGGCTTACCTTCGTAAGGCTTCTCCTTTCCTTGAGACGCTAAAACATTTCTGGGTCGGTAGCTGAAACGGTATGCGTTTTTCCATGTCAAATACTAACTTGAGGTATTTTACAATGCAAGGTTAATGTGCAGAAACTGTACCATTTGATTTGTGTCTGGAACACTAACGAAGTTAAAATTTCAAATATATTTTTCACGCAATACAAAGAGTTACATATCGTCGGCTAAAGTGCAAAAGGGGCCATAATTTTAGAAGCGTTGTGCAAGAAGGGGCTATATGCAGAGATCGCTTAA
>JAQFXU010002754.1:0-19138 GCA_034693705.1 Spatulosminthurus flaviceps
CCTAGATTAGAACATTTATTGCTAGAATGGACTCGGTGTTGTTAAACTCTCGCTAGTCAGGCATTGCCTGGCTAAGTGTAGAAAATCCGGCACTTTAACAACGCGCCCAATATTTTAAGAATTTGAAGGAAATCAAGTGTAGAGAAAAATCATAAAGAGGTAAATATAGCAATACTATCTCTTGTGTCAATGAGGTGTACAACTAATTTTGACATTACTCCAATAAGTTTAAAGGTTACACCAAAGTTACTCATATAAAATAAAGTCAAGAAGACATTCATATAATTACGTGTATACGAATTAGTGGGAAAAGTCAGGTCAGGTTCATCACGCAGCTCCAGAGTGCTGGACAAGATATCACATCACGCATATATATAATTTACAATAGTGTAATAATTGATGAGCTTTTGACTATGTACACGCTAAGAGAGAAAGATGATACAAAGGGTCACTCATAATTAAATGACCCAAGCTTCAAGTGAAATCTAAACTCCAAAGTTCATTTTAAATACATTTTCCTTCTTGGTCTCCCTCTCACTGCAAGGAGCAATAATAATATATGTGGCTACATATTAAAATGTATTACTTTTCCTTACGAAGCATTACTCAAAAAAAGCCTAGTCTTATTGCATGGAGGGTGGTCTCGTCAATTAATGGGCCCACGCAAAAAAAAATTAAATGTGGCGAATTTTATGTCTACTCCTCACAGTTTTTCCATTCTTTTAGTCAAGCTCGATAAGGACAAGGAGCGCCCTCGACCTTTACATATGAAATACATATATATATATAGTTGCATATATACAAATTTTCTATGTATGGGATCCCTCAATTTTTCCGGCTAAAGATTTCTTTTATACCATAAACACTAAATCTCATCACCCGACCTTTGTAACATTGTTATCTTTCTGAAGATGAAATCCCTTTACTTTTTAGCTATATAGTCTTCTTGTAATAAAAATGTTTTTTTTTTCCTAAAGGAAATTTTTGTTAGCAAACTCCAAGAGAGTGAAATATTCCAAGAGTATATATTTTAGTAAGGCTTTCTATAATAAATAAATGTCCTTTCTTCCTTGTACATCAATATCTATGTCTACAGATAGGGAATCTATGCGTAACTGGAAACTTTGCAAATTCAACTCCCTTATTTTAGCATGAGTAGTCTTATTGGCTACGCCTTTTCACTTTTATAGTAATAATAAATTTTATAGGCTCTTTACTCCAACCAAATCCTCCTATTGTTTCAATGGATCTTCATCCATGAGTTTAAGTTTGAAATAATAATATAAATAATGCACATCTGGGCTATATTGTATTATTTCAAGTGTATAGAATTATATAGGGGATTTTCTAAGGAAAAATGATGCGTGATGCCTAATGAGTCTACAAGTGGAAATTGCCAGAGCAGACAAAACCATCAGATATGTGTAAAAGAATTGAGACATTTTTAAGAGAGTCTATAGAGAAAACCCTTGTACACTTTAAGTTGTGTGTATACTCTTTTGAAGAAAAAAAAACTAGCCTAGACACTATGCCAATAAGTTGTAGCATATCTAAGACTATACCTATGAGCTTTTAGGAGATCCAGAAGAGCCATATAATCTTACATTTTGTGGATTATTTGTTGCTTGCGCTGCTGCTGTAACCTTGAAAATCTCCACAAGATGCTCTGCTTGTTTCCAACAACTACTATTTATACTTGAATGACAATGTTGCGTTATTATAAAAAAAAATATTGCCTCCAGATATCTTCCAGGGTGGTATTTACTCTCTGTAATCTTGAGTATGTATTTTCTTTGTATTATTACTATACTCCTCTACACAGCATAACATTCCCATCAGATAGAATCACAGTACCATTGGAAACTATTATTGAAACCGAGTTGCAAATGTAGCAAGTTGCAAATGTGCATGGGAAATGTGTGCATATAGAGAGAAGGAAAGAAAAATCGTGACTGACTAGAGATTTTTTTCTCATCCTTATCCCTCCCTCCCTCCCTCTCTATCCCTTCTCCCTTAATTTTGTAATATTTTTCTTGTAGATACTCACAATTAGAGTTGTGCAGAATAGTATTCTAGAATGTTGTGTGGAATGCAGTGTGAGTTTGTTTTTTATTTTGCATCATTCCATTCCCTCAATAGTCCAGGCTATAAAGGGTTAACTTAAGCATGTACATACATGACATTGATTTTTCTCAGGTATTTACGTCTTACTGGATGTACCAAAACTTTTAAAGAATCTAAAAGAGAGGGAAAAAGTATGTGTAAAAAATGATTTAGGTACTCATAGTAGTATTACGTACAGAGAGCCTTTGGATTATGTCGCTTCTATGTATACATATTATGATCATGATCAGTCAAAGATTATTTATTGTTCTTAACAGCCTCCGTGTTTCCATGATTATCCTCCTCAAGCCCTAATCCTATAGGACAATATAGGATGATTATTATAGTAGTAGTGAGGAAAAAATTACATTTCTTTTTTTATCACTCAAAAAATTATTAGACAATTCATCGAAAGGAAGAGGTACATAGGTTGGAAAAATCCTGATTTCCCCTTTCTCATCCTCCTGCCTATGTAATGATCTCATTTTTGTCTAGAGAATGAAGAACAGAAGACAAGGGTATGTTTTTGCCAAAAGTGAGGCTCCAAAGGAACAATAATAATTAACTTTGTCATGTCACAGATGTGTTTAAAAGCCTTAGACGAGCCTTATCATAGATATATGTGGAAGCATTTACCCATATAACATTAGAAAAAAAAACAGCAGTCCATTAATGTTTGCCTACTGATTTCACATAGCATATAATATACATTCAATGACAATACTAACTCCACACTTGCAAACATTATGGCCACTCCATACGTCGACGGATTAGCGTGGAAATGACATGAGGACAGTTTTGGCACAGCCAATAAAACTCAACTTGATTAAATTAATAGGGTGATTATTATTGTGGTTTTGGAAAGGGAAAAAGAAGTTCCGAGGACCCAATAATCAACCCACTGAATTTTAGGCATGCACAAAACCATTCGAAAAAAACTTTTACTTACATTTCCCTGTACATATACGCATAGTATCCATGTATAAACTATATGTAGGATTATTATTGTTATTTTTAAATCCTTGGATTACACTCTATATATATGTAATATATGTATGGATATAGGAAAGGGGGAGAAAATTGAAAAGAAATGATGTCAACGGTGTTAGTTACAAAAAGGACTGTATTTAAATATATATCTATAATTGTGTGTGTGTGTGTGTGTAAGTGCTTATGTACGTGTATGTTTACTCAGAGCCTTCCGTGAGAATTCTTGGGACTGACACAAGCATGTACAAGTGTACAACGGTTTTGTAAAAGCTGTACATGTATACCATAGGATTTTAGTATGGACTCATATGAAGCGAGTTAGGAAGCGAAAGTGAGACCCAGGAGGAAAAATTATCTAGGTTGCTGGGGTTTTACAACTCCTTCAAACTCTATTCTTGGACGATATCTCGAGGCTATATAATCATTCCTCGCATTTAGCCATTAGTTTTGACGCATCAAAATATCTTTACACATTGCACGTACTTACATATCTTTATATAGTATTACATGCGTGCGTTTCTCGCCCACACCTATATGTATCCCCATGTATTTTCTAACCACCTCTCCCATATAAAAACTTATATGATACTTATATGTATGTACATACGTTCGTAAACAAATCCCAACAAAATCCTCCTCTCTATAATCTCCTTCTAAGAATTCATCTACACACAAATACTCCCGGTATATGCGTAACGTATGACATAGGTGTGAGGGGGGAGAAGAGCTATGTGGACTATTTCAGTATAATATATAGGTAAGGATTGACACATTGACAGAAAGTTTTAAGGGATTTCTAAATTTCTCAATATGATTGAAAAAATTCTGGGAACTTCATTGTGTAAAAGGTAGCTTTTATAACTGTGACTCTGCTGAGCACCAAGTGAACTTTCTCTTTAGGAATTTCCATTTCATCGATACAATAAAAACAATTATTATTATTACTCAGGTGAAATGTTGTCATTATTTTGAGTTTAAAACATATTATGTTGTGTGTATTTTATACACAAGGAAAATTATGACGGATATTGTGGGGAGAAATAGTAAAATAAAGGATGTTTTTTTTTTGTAAATAGGGAAAAAAAATTTTTTAAGGGAACTTCTCGAGTTTTTTGAACTTCTCCTGGGAGACCACAGGTTATATTGTGTATACAAAATAAGGTAAATCATCCGAGCTTCACGTGTTAATTGCTTTAAAAAATTAGCTCATCCATAAATTAAGACATACATAATTTTATCATGGATTTTCCTCTTCCCTGTATGTACATATCAAGTGGTTTTTGTTAAAGTGGCTAGAACTGTAGACGGGGGAAAGGATGAATTATTATCAAGTACTCTTCATCATCAAGTTTTTGTCAATCAATCCTTTTTGGCTGTCACTTGACTTGCTCTCTTAAGTTGCTATTTGCACCTTTTCTACCTGTCTGTCTGTCTGTGCTAATAAGCAAATAGGTAGATATTTTATCGAGACTTTTATTCCATAGGCTGTAAAGAGTTATTCTGTACATTTATAGTATGTACATATATATGTATGGATAGAGAGAGAGAGAGAGATGTGGTTTTTTTGAACACCGATTCTTCAAATACATTCACAAACGTGTGCAAACATTGCTTTTCCAGGGAAGTCATTACAAAGATGAGGCAATTAAACCCATTAGCTCCAATCTATGGGAATTCAATAGTATTTAGCATCGTATGGTTCTAAACACTTGTATTTACCATTTCTGGCACTAGAATGTATTCTTACAGAGTCCTATGTACGTATAGTTTTGTATGCAGCTCAAGTATAGAAGCTCAATAGGAGCAAATAGTACTAAAAGTTATGTGCAGACACCGGCACCTCACAAAATGTAATACAAAACTCAGTTGATTTTTTTCTCGTACTCACACTGATAAAAAAGATAATCCTTTGACGTCAGAGCTTCCCAGTTGTTTATGAGGTGAGAAACTATATATATGCTTGTGAAGTGGCGGAAAATTGCCTATAGTTGATGTATCTTGAATGTATGTATATATGTAGAGATACAAAATGTTGTTAAACACTTGATATAATCAGGGTTTTTGTGTACATGAGATTGGTAATTTTTCCCCGGATTTTGCCCCCATTAGAAACGCATGGTAATTTAACGCTCTAGCGCTTCCACGGAATCAATCAGCCGAAAATGATTTACAAACGTTTTAGTGTCATAGTATTTCAAGTACAATATAATACATGTATAACACACCCATGAAGAATAGAAGATTTACATCATAAAACTCGGACAAAATGTGTACATTTTAACCATAAAGGATTTTCATAGGAAGAAAAATTTTTACAAGTTGAATATAAGCTCCTGAAAATACAAGCTTTCATGAAGTTATCAAAGCACTTGGACCAGTAATAAATTAATTAAAGCTCATCATTTACCTGTCCATTTATTAGGATAAGAAATAATGATTTTCTATATGTTAAGTTATGTCATTTGTTATCTAAATTATTGAGATATGAGCACAAGCACAATATCGGATGTATTTCTAGTGTCAATAAATTAGTTGCAAATAATAATAATTATTACTACTACTACAATTTCAAGTGTGGATTGACGTATAGAAAATTAGTTTCCCTAGGATCGGTCTATCTATACATATATACGCTAAATATTGATATGTGGAGTGTGCTATTGAGAACCATTTGAAAAGCTTTTTTACTCAAACTTGTTGCACATACTTTACAGACAAAAATACATAGATTTATTGTAGCTAGCTCAGCAAAAAATTCAGAGGCTTTTTAACAAAGGGAAATGCTTATCGCATTGCCAGAGCACATTGGCTATAGCAAGAGCAATATTTACTATGAAATAATCAGCAAGAGAATAATACAAAACTTATATACATATATATGGTATTTAATGTACATATGCATATAATCCAGCAAGTAAATATTTCTATTTAGAGCTCCTTATATTATGCACACTTCACATTGAGCTCGCACTCGAGTCCACGTGTGTCTTGAGCATTGCTCCTCATTTGAGGAAAAGGGGGTGAAAAATGGTAGATATAACTTAAGGAGATAAGGTGTATTATTTGTGGTAGCATATTATCGTGTAGGAGCAGCATACATCATAGAATAAGTAGTGAGGTTGGCCAGCAGTGAAATCCAAGAGGGCAAATGTAATGTCCATTAGAGCATGAAGGGTTGAGGAGAGTAGTAGTTGATCGCTATGAGCATAATAGTGTTGTAAAACAGCTCCAACCAGTTAGTTTGTCTTTAGTTACAATCTGTGAAACATCATCACTTTTGTTGCTCCTTGTGCCAAGGGAAAAGGAATAGAGAGTGCTACAGTCCGCTATAATACACAACTACACAGAAGAGCCTGCTTACAGTCCACTTCCATTTGAATACATAGGAATTATTGTACGTTTGAACATCATCAACTTCACCTCACTCCCTCCATGATAAAGAGTTTTTTTGTCTACACGCTCTCTCTCTCTCTCAGTGAATACATAGTTAACGATAGTCAAGTTTCAGCTTGAGGCACTTGAAAGGGTGATTAGTTTTTCAAAAGTATTACTATACAAGTGATAATACTTAACAACCAGTGGTGGTTCACACTTTAAGGACTTTTTTGTTGGAAAAATCATATATCTTTACGTGTAACGAGATATCAACATGATCCAGGTATGCAACTTTTTCCAATAGTTTCATAAGTATGAGAGCACACATGTACATTTTTACCCACACAACAATTTTTTTTAGCTGTATGGTAAATATTAAAATTTATTTACATATTACATGTATATGCATGCACATATGTATGTATAATATGCATGTACACACATATACATATCTATAGCTACATTAATTTTGACTAGGATGAATTATTGGGCTGCATAGGAGCACATGCCTTTTGATAAGACTGGCTTTTGATGGGATTGTGTAAGTCAAAAGATCAAGTTTGTATGTACGTAAGCGCATATATACTTTATAAAGGCAGTGTAGGACTTGTGTGCTGTAGAGGGGATGACCTTAAAAGGTCTTTCAAACTAGCTACACAACATTAATGGAAATTTCAAGTGGATGCACCTATCTATCGTGTAGAGATAGATTATATAGATTTTATGCTTTTTTTGCATAAACCCCTCCTGAGTATGTGTGTGTGTGTGTGTGATCGTTTGAGTGTATGTGCGTGCATATATTGGTTTCTGTAGGGTTTTGAAGTGTATAAATTTAATAAGATACATAAATGCTGATTGCTCAGCTGGTATAGTATGGAGTGATGGTTGAATGTAGAGAAGATTATCGGGGCTGATTCCCCCATGTACTAAAAAAAATGCCAATGTAAAATAATGAGTGACGGGAGGCTGTAGTATATAATCAAGTAAAACAGGAATTTTGAGCTTGCTGGGAATTTAGTGTGAGCATAGCTGTGCAGAGAGTATTGCTGCTAAAAGTTGCTGCTAAAAATCCGTTTTTGCAAAAAGAATTAGCAAAAGAGCTTATATTGGTGATTTTAAGAGCCCTTTTGCATAATTGCAACTTTAGTGCATTATTGCTGCATGCTATATACAAAATTGACTAATAATACCTGAAAAATAGGACACGTTTTTTCCCCGGGAATTGTGACGGTTGACTCTGAAAAAAAAGAAGGGATTTACAGTGTTCTCTCTCACTTTCTCTACGAGGAATCTGCTGGTGCCTTTTAAGGAGGAAAATTCATCACAAAAATGATTGACTTATTTCAGATGGAAGAGCAAACGGTCCCTTCGGCTGGCTTTAGTCCACAACCCAATTCATATGATTCCGAGTACATTAGCAAATTTACCCATCCCACCAACTACGGTTCATTAGCTACGGCTACGGACGAATCTCCAAATTATTGTTTGGCTGAGACCTTTGACCTCTCCCTTCTGGGGGATTATGAGGATAATGATATGGCTACGGTCCCCTCACCATCCTGGATGCCCGGCTCGAATTTGGAAGCTACTTCATGGCAACAGGTTTCTCTGTATGCTTCAAGTCCATCCGCGGACTACCGTGCCTTCTCCCCGGATATCAAGCCTGCCTTGTCACCCGTCCATCACTTCTCCAGTGACAATTATCAGTCCATACCATCCCCACTTTGCCATTCACCAACTCCTTCCAACAACAACAACAACAACAACAACATGAACAACATGAATATGTGCAACAACATTGGTAAGGCTTTGTCACCCGAGCCCATGGGTATGGAGAGGAATCTCCTCCTTCGTCAATGCTTGGAGGATACCACATTTCAGCAAAAATACAATTTCAAACCTTTGGACATTCCCTCAGCTTCTTTGCTTTTGGAAAATGATGCATCTGCAGTGAGGGTGAGTTTCCTTTCCCGTATATTTACAAAATATATATAGCTTTTGTATTTTTTTGAGCAGGAGCTATGTAGCTGTATAGGAAAGTATATATGTAGTACCAATGGCGGGTTTCCCCTTTATATACGTAATTACTTTGGATCTTATTAGACCTTATTTTAACCCTTAAATTCGGAGAAAAGGAATTTTTTCACCATCGTCACTTCTATTTTCACACTTGTACACACATATGTTCATTCATTGAAGTTTTTATATTTACCTCATTGACGTGATGAGCCCTGATTGTGTGCTAATATACAGAGCTCCACACCATATAGTTTAACCTCATTGGTACAGTTATAGTATGTAATAGTAAGTAGTATAGGTACATATCTGAGATAGGACATGTATAAAAAGGTAACCACAGAATGGAAGGGATATTTGCGAGCGAACCACTCTCATGACGGCATGAGCTGAAAGGATGATATTTTCCCTATCAATATTTTTATCACGATTGAATTTCTCTCCCGCAGTTAGCAATAATAATTCCATTTTAATTGTTGACTCATTTCTCATCCAGCAAGTTTGAAGACGAGTAAAGGAACTTTTTTTTATCAATAGGTATTATTTATCATTACACTATATATATTTCTATACTACTCCCAGCAGGTACTGTAAGGGAATCAAATTAAGGCCCTTAAACAAGGTTTCATCTCCTATCCTGTATGGATTTCTATTGAATTTAATTATTTTTGCTTGAGCAACTAAAGGTCGATTAATTAGCTAATGGGCAGCCTGGGCAAGAGTAGGAGTCTATGTATAGGACCTATACTATAGGTATAGCTATATAATTAGTACCACCGTATACTTGAACGGTATAATTAAATAAATGAGATTAATATTTTTCTATAGACTTTTGTACAGACTTATCCCCTCGAATTCATTTCCAATCGTATATAATAACAAGGTATAATAATGAATAAAAGTATGTAGGAAAAGGCTATATAAAGCCGAGTATAGTAGAGTAATAAGGTTCTTATAATTTGGCACTTACTTACTCGGGGAAAAATATTGTTTCCGACACGAGGAAAACTTTGACATTGCGGGGGTTGAGAGAGAGAGAGATACGCATTTGGAGGTAGGTGTGAGAATATATATGCGAGTATTAAGAATATGTTTAGAGTCCTCGTGTGAGTAAACACTTTGTTTGTTCCAGAATGGAATCCGTGAGGACATAAGAATCTGCTAGGGTCGCCAATTAAAATTATATTACTGAAATGAAGTGGAAATGTTCCGCGTGTGTGGAGTCAAGAGCGGCAGAGTCTATAGAGAAGGAGTATTTATAATAACCTTGTCCCCCATACAATATATTCTATAGTTACATCTACCTCTCTGCTCGTTAAGTATTCTCACTCTCCTATTAGTATTATATTCTATAAGATTCCTCACCATGAAAATGATAAGCAGTCTTTGATCCTTTAGTATATTTTTATACTTAAGTGGCGTGGGCCAAATGAACCAATAATAAAACATTAAGGATTTCCTACACATACAAATACTCCTCAAACTTGAGCACAGATTGATCATCTGTCATCTTGTTTATTTTCTTTGTGACGTCGAGACTTTTACACTTGAGTATGGAAAAATTCAAGCTGTTTTTTTTCCTGTGGTTCAAACCGGGGGGAAAAATAAAAATAAAACCCACATGTTGCTTCACAGTTGCAGTATTTTCTTTGAATGGCTGAGAAAAGATCTACATAGTTTTATTAACTGAAAATAAATCCACGACTAATATAAGAAAACTTGTGAATGAAATTTTTCAGGAAATTAACCAAACATCTGAGAGCAACAATTTTGAGCTGAATCAGATTGAACCAGTGTTCAGCATGGCATTTGAACATATCCGAGCTGAAATCCAAACTTCCTGCAATGCTTTGGGAATCTCACCTGGTAAGTTCTTCTAAATATTATCCGATATTTTATAATAGTAATAATCGCACTCTTTCTACAACTACATAATACAGATAAGAGTCATATACATACTATTTTCGTACGAGAAGAAGAGGGAAAACCCGCAAAGCATCAAAGCCCACGCATATTTTTATCCACTCACTGTATACATCTCTCTCAAACTTCCCAACTTCTATATAGAACATATAGCACTAAAAATTTACAGTAGAAAAACATTCACTCATTCTCAAATAATTGAATCTTTTAGAGAGTTTCCAAAGGCCCGTAACCTATTACGTTATTGTCACATAAAATGCAAATATAGAAATTCCAGAAGGAAAGTAAGTTGAAAATTTTTGGGTCAACTATAAAGCCTATTTTAAGGCTACAAAACTTACGTTGGTGTCAGGTAATCGTCCAAGCGTGATGGAGCTAAAAATACATGACACTTTTCATTTCAAACGAGGTAATACTAATTCCTCGGGTGTTCTATTAGTTTAGTTTGAAAATACCAGAAATAGACTTTCATATATGTATTTTTACTTTACATATGTATTCGCTTGTGTATGGAGCTTGGAAAATCCATATGTACCTATATAGTATGTGACAACTATATACACACTCCCGCCTATCTTTTCCAAGTATTAAGTTCACAAGGAAAAGGTTTTGTTCGAAGGTATAAAGTGGCTCAATTATTGTCTTGATTCCAAAGCGTCGCCGTCTTTCTTTTCTACTATGTAGTTTTTACATAACAAATAGCCAGCAAATCTTGTCTTTTAATCGACCTTGGAGTAATAGGCGTGGTTCCGATCGCTCGCAACCTTTTTTCCCCCCTCTTTTTACTTAAGATGAGAAAAAATTCAAAGCCAAGGGCAAAAGATATGGTATGAAAAGGCATGCAGAAAATAAATGCGAGTCTAATCTATGAGGGTATAGAAGTTGAAGCTGTTGTGGCAACATATTTCACGGGATGGTAGGACTCTGTATAGGACTTATTGCGAATGTGTAATCATAATCTTGCAAATAAATACATACATACCTTCTCAACTGGTCTTCCTCCATGTATATTGTAGAAACTCCTCAATACATATACATACTAGCTTTACTAGCTTATATAGGCTCCATGGACTGACAGCTGAATAAATAAAAGCAGTGGGGTAGGAATATATAGAATGACATCAGGTGTGCTTTTCCATGTTGTAATAACTCAACTTGGAGGCTGGTTTTTAAATTTAAAGACGTTTTTTTCTTCTTCTTTCATATATTATGACTCTCTCATTCTCTGACCCTCTACAATACATACACTCAACCGCACATATATTTACCTGTATAGGCCATATACCTATACTAAATGGCTAAATGGCTATAATGTACATTTTTGTATAGTAATCCCTGTGAAATTTTTACATGGGTAAAAAAAAACCGAGTCGAATGCAAATGTTAAAGCGTCAACTTGATGTGTATTGAATACCAATTGATTTTATGCTCTAGAGTGATTAGGGATACTAACTATCTTAACCACGAGAGTGTATATCGTTTGCATGTACAGAGGGAGGATTTAACAAGAAATTAGCAGGTTTCCAACCCAAGTTGACAGACCATTCCTGGTAGTATACTTAAAAGTTAGTCAAATAATGACTCTGAGGATTTGTATGTATGTACATATATATATGAGACTTGAGAGAGTAAATGATGAAATAGGGAATATAAAAGAAAAACTATATATTATATAGAGGGAATTAAAGCTAAAGCAAGGAATAAAGGTGTAACTGCAATACTGTATAATGAGATCCTTCTCAAAATGATTAGTTAGATCCTCTCCCTTCACGCCTTTTGTTTCCTTTTCCCTTTAGGAGATTTTGACATGCGTAACCTCAACTATGACATATTTATATATGCAAAATTACCAACTGCTCATTATGCAGTGACGTTTTTATTAATGAGAACTCTTGGATTTTTTACACTCTACTACATACGCTAGAAACATGTACATATGAGCAGCAACTGCATATAAATAAATATTTGAGAGAGAGAGAGAGAGAGATATTTTTAAACACCTGAGTTCCCAGTGATTTTCTAATGAGAGCTTAGAGCTAGATGTGCTGTTGTGTGAGGAGTGTGTGTGTGTGTTTGTAAACCCATGCAATAGGGTCGTGTTCAATTACATCATAATATAGGAAATTTGTTTTTATTTCTTTTAACGATATATTTTGTAACGTCAAAATATTAGCCTATTAGTCTATATTTGATGGGGATACAGAAGCACTTTCACTTGGTATAATTAAATTTTAAGTTTGAAATAGTAGATATGTATAGGGAGAAAAATATGGAATTTTATCTTGTGGAGGAAGTCAGATGTGTAAAATTCTAGCCGCATAGGAGAAGGTTGAGCTTGGGCTTGAAAGTCTTTTAATAGATGAGGGGAAAAAAGGAGTAAAAAAAAGCCACGAATGATAATAATAGTTTGTGAGAATATTTATGTATATTGAGTGAATAAAAAAAATGGATGGTTTTTTTGAATTGTATAATCAGACCCCATGCAGTGGTCAGGCTCTGACGTTCGCTCATGGCTCACCCACACTCTCTCCTCATTGCCTGGAACGATGATGAGTGGATCTGGGAGTAGCAACATGACTTCAGCCCTCCATCAATTTTGGAACTTGGATGGTCGCGCTCTCTGCTCCTTTACTGAAGAAGAATTCAGATTGCGTGACCCCATTATGGGAAATCATATCTTTAATACCTTGGAATTGTGGAAGACACTCCAACCCAAGAGTGGCTCCACTCAACTTCCTCACACACAGTCGGAAGTGAGTTTTCCAAATAATAATCTCTTTGACCTCGGCCAACTCCTCCTATCGCCAAGTGTCAAGACGGAGATGACAACTCTCGGAGAAAATCCGGCTACTCCATCCGTTCCGGAATCTACCAATAGCCAGCCTTTAGAAGCTGCCAGGTCTCCCTCATCATTCCCATCTCCAGTTGTCCCTGAACAAATGAATACTGATGGTAAGCTTTTCTCATCTCTATACACTCTTTTCTAAAGCTTCTACCACCCAAAAGCATCCTTTTGTATTATTGCATTAAAAACTTTGCAAGTTTTCCCTTCATTATATGAAAAATCAAAATGAAAAAAAAAACTTTTAGTATTGATTGAGATTCATAATATGAAAATCTAAATGAAAAAGTGTGCGTGGTCAGGTCCATACACACACACACACGGATTTTTAGTCATGCAAAAAAATAAATGGAGAGGAGGGTTCTTTGCATATATAAACATTTCTCTATGATTTAGGATTGAAATTCATAGGAACAGCTTTTCAAACTGAACCATAATAATATTGACCTCTCATTATACCAGGTACTCTTGAGCTCAGAGTTCATGACTCATAAGTAAAATTTACGTATATAATATTCTCTGCTCTTCAATAACTTATTCATTTCAAGAATAATAATTATTTCAACCCTCATCTCATCTCATACTCAGTCATAGCCAGAGTAGACTAGAGATTTTAAGCAACAAGTTGTTTCTCTTCTCATCAATTTATAACTACACCTTTTTCTAAAGTACATATAACTTGATTATTTGAACTTCCAAAACACTCCTATGTACCTTCTTCGTCATCTTATTCTCAAACATACACACACACACACACACACAATTTAAAATACTTCAACTTATAAAGTGCATGAAAAACAAAGGAGGAACACGCCCATAGATTGATAGCCTTTAACTTCCCATCCAATATGCCTTGAGTGTTCTTAATACTCATCAGAACATATACTTTGCGTGAACTAAAAAAAAATTATAGGTACATTTGGGACGCATAAAATCCTAAGCTAAAATTATTCCTCACAATATTATTTACATATACGATCAGACAATTGAAGGGATGGAATAATTAAAATGAAGAAATCAAGTGTTTGAATTTCGGGTACTTTCCTATTAAATTCCAGTCACGTCTTTTCACTTGTTTTTTTTCTTCTTACATTTTATACCTTATATCTTATACTAAGAGGCTCTTAAGCCAACAAAGTATTAAAGTTTTGCGTAAGTTATTCTCAATATAAAAAAAACTGTCCCAGTATAGACGACACTTACAATTAGTATCTTTATTTTGAGCATTGTCATGTGTGGAATTTCTAAGCCCAACAAACATGTAATTTATTCTGACGCAAATCCAATGTAATAACAAGTGGTTTTGTCGTGAAGGGGGTGGAGAATATTGGACCGTGTCTCTTTTTACATCCTCATTTATTGTAATCACTGGACACCATAGCATATACAATACTATTGAGTAGAATATATGTACAATATTACACTATAAAGTCAAAGCGTGATGGTTTTTGTCCAGCTAAATGTGTCTATTGAGAAGAGTTATGGGCAAAGTGCTAATATTAATTTTATATTATATTGTTGGATTTTAAAGAGAAAGAAAAAAAAAATCTCACTATACCTTAAAACCTACACAATCGTAAGTCCAACAACAACGGGAGGAATTATTCAGGGAAAGGATGAATAATAATTGTATATTTTATGCAAATATTTCACGCTGCGCTATGGTGGAGTCAAATATTTTTCCTCCAAAAAAAAAAATAAACCAAAGTTTTTTTTACTCATTTTTACGTATTCACACGTATAAATAGTATTATATACAAATGGGATGGGGCAGTCTGGAAATAAATGTACATCATAAATCTTTTCCCATAATTTACTAGCAACACACTATACGTTTTCAAGTAAGTTTAGTTTGGGAAATAAACCATCATGATAGGAGCAGTTGTGTAACATCCTGAATCTCCAAACTTGTTTGCCCAATCCATTTCTTTTTTCATTTGGATGGTTTGCTCAGATTTGTACTTACTTTGCAATTGTTCAATATGTAAAGTCTATATAGTGAATGTGCATATGTATCATTAATCCAATTATGAATTGCTCTATCCTGAGGAGTTAAACTATGGTCCAGCCTGACTGGGATATTTTTTTCTGGTATATAAGAGTATATTCAAATAGGGATTTTTTTCAAATACTTTAAAATAACTATTACAAAGAATGGTTGTCTTTGGAGGCTTCATTTTTCTTTTAGACATTGGATTGGTTAGAAAAAAAAATTAAAATATACGACTATCGCACTATCATCAGCAAGTGTTGATCTTCCAAGTACATACTTTTATCCACACGCCCAACACGGTCTTTTTCAGGTGTCATAAATTAGCAAGGATGTGTAGGAACTTGATGTAAAAACAAATTCATAGGTCATAGTTATATATATTATCAATCCTATGGAGTATCTATAGAGTACAAAGTATGAGCTATGAAATAAAGAACATGGATAATATTTCAAAGGTTTAAACACATCCTTTATTCCTTTGGAAATGTGTACAAAGTAATAAGTACGTCGTAGTAGCTAGGAGAAAAAATGAGCTGTAGTTTTTTATGTGATAGTATTTTTTTCTCATCACATGTCAAAAAATAATAAATGTATTATCCGGAACTAAATTCTTTTCCTACTCCTACATTTATCACAAGACATAATTGTTGCTGGAAGTGCTATTGTCCACATGTCTACATGTGATTTGATTGATTGGGAGAATAGGGGCTCCTTTACTTTGTCTAAATACATAGTATATTTCGAGCAAGAGTCACTTTTCTAATTGCCTCATTGAGATGTGTGGATTTTTTGTAGGCCAAAATCAAATAAATTTTGAGCGAATTAAAAAAAGACAGGAGGAATTTCCTTACCATGAGTACTTTAATTCCAACGTTTTTTTTAGTTCTAAGAATTTGATTCACCTTTTGTTTTTCAAAGAAGAATTATTTTTGAAAAAAAAAAACATACAACTATAGAAAATTAAAAGCTTTTGAAGATATAAGGAAGGGAAATCTAAAGAGAAAATTTATATGGAGGGTATGAGTTACATTGTGGTAGTAGTCATTATTAGGTAGTAGTAGTATGTTTTACACTATAGAGTTTCAAAGAATATAGTCAAAACAATAAAGTTTTTTTGTATAAGGCTCTTTCAGTTAATTGCACACATACATACCTTTTCCAAAAGTTATGAAGGGTTTTCACGCTTTCAGCATATACAAAGATACATGTTTGTCATAGTAATAAGTCAACATACATGACTCATGTGTGATAAAAGGCGGAATTGAAATGAAACTCTAACGGTATCTCTTGACTTACTATATGGTTTTTTATGGTAAATCTGCAAGCTTGCTTTTACATGGTTTGAGCATTTTTATAGTCAATGAGTTTAGATGGATTTATGTGTGTGTGTGTGTGTGTGTAGAGCTTTTAGTAAAGGGAGATATGAGGAAGCTTGTATACATATAGGAGTGACATGGTACATGGTCATATAGGTACATTAATCCTTACTAGGAATTCCCATATAAAATGGAAGAAAGTAGGACTTGAGTGAGTAGAGCGGCCTTTAGGAATGTCATATGTTGTTATATGCATGTTGTTGTGGAGTAAGAGATGTGTACATTAAAAGCGTAAAAGCGTACGTGATTCCCTTGGAAGAGCTAAATACTTCATGGGTTAGCTGATTAGGTGGTAGAGAGTAAATAACATAGGGCTTAATAACACATTGGAATTGTTCCTATCCACCTGCGACATAAAAGGGGCTGGGAAAGTCCGAACTGTAATATGTTGTGTGGACATTGGGAATGCGGTCAGTTTTGCAAACGTTTTTCTTTCCCGTATTTAAATCCAATGGGTGAGCAAGAACAAGTTATGTCCGGTAATTTTGGGCTTACTATACTACATGTAGTTGATAGGTTGTAGGAGGATTTTAATAGTGGAGTATGGAGTGGAGGATTGTATGTATAAGTGTAGTAATACAATGCATAATACATAGTAGTAAAAGGCAGGTTAATGTGAACTGCATCCATGCAATGAGTGGATGATTCTTATGTAGATATCTGTGGGCAAGTGATGGTAAGAGGACTGACTGAGATAAGTTGGAATTACCAGAGCTTTTATGTCGGCAATTGTAAAGTGCGTGCCAAGGAGACTTCCATGAGGGTTGTGCTGTTGGAAGGAAATATCTATAAAAATAATGTCACCACTTGACGGTGACCAAGAACATGAAAGCTACCTGTTCAAGTCTGTCTGTAGGTTATAAAAGTAGTGAGTTTCTAATATGCCCTGAGGCATTGGGAATTCCTAAGGAGATGGTGGAAAGAGAAAATATGGTAATGATGACGTCCTAACCTTTCTGTTTCTTCACTCAAGCCAGCTATTAAATCTAAGAACGGCTGTACTTTTCTATTGTGAAGAGAACATTACGATGTACCTTTACGTCAGTCCTCGAGCATATAGAGTAGCGAATGGAGAGAGTACCTCAGAGGTACCTCTATAGCACTCTGGCTATTTGGCATGGAAGTTACAAAATGTTTAGGCAGGTACTATACATCCAGATTTCTAAATGTCTGTGTAATATGTTTGAGGACAGAGGCACATTAGAGTAGACAATGGATTTGACGGGAAGTCCCACTTTCTCTTTGATTTTCATATAGTACTATTTGTGTGTATGCTCATCACTCTCAGAATATTATTATTTGTTCCTTGAATGAGAATTTAGTTGTTGTGTGTAAAGAAGGGATGGGTGATCCTTGTATAATAAAGAGAGAAAAAAAAAGCATGAGTTAATCATTGTATTTGATTTTTTCTTGGTATAGATGATGAGGATGAGGAAGATGAGGAGGAGGAAAAGAAACCAGCTGGGAAGAAAGGCTCGAATGGAGGCAAGAGTGGAGCTCATATACATCTGTGGCAATTCCTGAAGGAACTTCTAGCATCGCCCCAACAACATGGATCGTGCATTAGATGGTTGGATCAGAGTCGGGGAGTCTTTAAGATTGAGGACAGTGTCCGTGTGGCTCGACTCTGGGGATTGAGAAAGAACCGACCGGCTATGAATTATGACAAATTATCCCGATCCATCCGTCAGTACTACCGAAAGGGCATCATGAAGAAGACAGAAAGATCTCAGAGATTGGTTTACCAATTCTGTCATCCTTACGGTCTTTGAAATTCCTTTGGGATGCATCACAGATAAACAATGTTGCTAAATTATTAGCGTCTCACATTCCGTTGCTGCAGTTTTATGCAGTATTTTATACATGCATTGGGGAACATTTGTATGTGCATTTGATCTCCCTGGTCCATTCTCTTCGCTATTTTTTGTTTGTTTTTACATATGTGTCGGAAGTATCGACATCAATTTATGTTTTGCTACGGGGAGGGGTTCATCCAAGCCTCACCTTTTGAGTATTAAAAGGTGGCAATTTCCTCAACCCTGCAGAACTCATTGTACGTCCGTTTTAGGACAGAGCTTTTTATTTTTCAAATACGATAATATATACATATATACATTTATATATATATAACTAAATAATATAGAGATACATTTTACCGAGAACCAAATGACAGCGTACATTTTACAAATATACTCAACTATATGAAAATGGAGAGTATGTCTTCATTTGTTAGCTCCGTCCTATATTTTATCATATGGACAAGGGAAAAATCAGTGTCGAGCTAATAAAAACAACATGAATCTTGTATGAAATTAAGCGGTCCTTCTTCTTGTTAAGGAGTACATAGCAATTTTAGTTGTAGAGATTAAATAGCTTTTACTTTTTTTTAGAGGGGAGTTAATTGTTTGGAACATTATCCGATAATTTACTCAAGTATTTTCGTACTAAGGGTGTGCTCACATAGAATCCGTCCGTAAAATTTTTCTTCCGTAAAACGGAAGAAACCTATCGCGTAATGCT